>SEYY01015612.1:12500-16680 GCA_009176605.1 Armadillidium nasatum | reverse complement strand
ACACAATTGGAAGATATGTGGAGACATGAAGGTAAGAATATTTCTATATTTCAGAAATTTTGTATCTTTGTTCATTTGAGAAAGAAAGACGGATATTTTATGTTCAATATAAAGTAAATTAATTTACTCCATGTTTCTTTTTATGGTAATATCTATTTTGCTTGGTCAACAAGCGGATTACACTAAATATCCATGTTTCTTGTGTCTTTGGGATAGTCGAGCAAGTAAAACTACACACGACGCCAATGGCCGATCAGAAATGAACTTGAACCAAGTCATCACAATGTTTTGTTTTACCTTGTAATCGAACCTAAAAATGTTTTACTTCCACCTTTACATATAAAGTTTGGAATTATGAAGAATTTCGTCCGAGCACTAAACAAAGATGGAGATGTTATCTGTTACCTGAAAAATGCATTTCCAAAACTAAGTGACGGTAAAATAGAAGCAGGAATCTTCGACGGTCCACAAATTAGAAAACTTTTGCAGATTCTCACTTCACTGATGTTATGGTGAACAAAGAAAGAAGGGCTTGTCTCTCTTTCAGAATTGTCGTGACAAATTTTCTGGGAAATCGCCAAAGTACAGATTACGAACATGTAGTAGATGAACTGCTGCAGAACATTCAAGCATTAGGCGCAAACATGTCAATTAAAATGCATTTTCTTAGTTCCCATTTAGACTGCTTTCCAGACATCTGCGGAGATTACAGTGAGGAACAAGGTGAGCGGTTCCATCAGGATATAAAAGGGATGGAGGAAAGATATCAGGGCCGCTGGGATGAGTATGCTTGCTGACTACTGTTGGTGCTTAAAAAGAGATGATCATGATCATCTCCCTCTTAGACAACATAAAAGAAAGGTCATAAATCAATTACTCCTCAATAAGTACCAATGGGTTGCTTTGTATTAAATGTCAAATCATCATGTTTTGTATTTAGATGTAATTGTTTTTTTTATTTACTCTATTTTTCAATTATATATATATATATATATATATATATATATATATATATATATATATATATATATTAATATATATATATATATATATATATTAATATATATATATATATTGGGCAAAAATTTCACTTTTTTGAAAACAACGAAATCTGATATTTCTTATCTGAAATTGTAATTATTTTAACAATAAACAATATGCACATGGTTTACTATAACCATTTTTTCATTTGAAGTTTTTTATCATATTTAATAGAATTTATTAATAAAATCAGTTTATACTGTAAGACCCTCTCTGGATCACAATTTGGATAAGACTATTTTACGGTTGCAATGATGAAGGCGACAGAAAAAAGGAATCTTATATTTGTAAATTCTCCTCGTTTCATTTTACAGTAATTTTACGTCGAAGGAATATATATATATATATATATATATATATATATATATATATATATAATATATATATTAATAATAATAATATATATATATATATATATATATATATTATATTATATTAAAAGAAAAGAGAAACATTTTTGATTTTCGGTTATAAAAAAAATATATTTGCACACCTTTATTATTAGTTATAAAAAATTGTTAAATTTCAAAATTGTTAAAAACAATAATAGAATCTCATTAAAATTATTATTAAAACTGTAAAGTTTAGAAATAGTTCTTAAAAACAAACATAAAAAGATTTAGATTTGAATTATTGGATGCTTTTGAGAATGTAGCATTAAAAATTTCATTAATTAATATCTTAAAAATAACAAATATTTCTGCAGCCATAAACAACAAGGAGCAAAGAAAGTAAGCAGAACGGAGGAAGGCATTCGTAGTGGTACTTGTGCACTTTTGAACAGAACATTCTAAAAGGTTTCAAAATATTAATTAATTTTTTATATATATAATAATATATTATATATATATATATATATAATATTATATATATATATATATATATATATATATATATATATATATATAATAATATATATATATATCGATGTTTTATAGAATGTAGCATTAAAAATTCCTTTAATTAATACCTTTAGTTTCACTACAAATGTTTCGGCAACCATCAAAACAACAAAATGGTTTAGAAGAAGATAAGCAGGAGGACGGAAGATTGCATTCGTTAGTGAGATTTTGGCACCTAATATCTATTGGAGGGAAATCTAAAATGATTTAAAATATTTAATTAATTTTTAATTATATATAATATAATATATATATATATATATATATATATATATATATATATATATATATATATATATATAATATATATATATATATATATATTATATATAATAATATATGAGGGAAGAGTGAAAGCAGGAGCAGGAGACGCAAGTTTTGGAAGGAGCAGAATATAGATAGAGTTTGATAAAAATTTTCATACAAAAAATGGGTAGGAACCGGAGCCAAAATTGGTTTTGACAACAATTAAATTAATAAAGCAAGAGTGGAGATGGAACCGGAAAAAAAGTTTAGCTTCCACACACCTATATATATTATATATATATATATATATATATATATATATATATATATATATATATATATATATATATATATATATATATATATATATATAATATATATATAATCCCCGGTGGGCAAAGTCCGAGGCCTACCAAATTCCACCGTATTTGGGAAATCGGATCTTGTTTTTATGCCAACATGTTACAACAGTGTTTGAAAGTGTGCAAATCAAAGGAACCGGGAAAGGAGATAAAGCGAGTTTGTTCTAATAGGCTTTACCAGTAAAGTCCATATAAGATTGAGCATAGCGTTAAGTCTGGGTCAGAGAGTTAGACAGAGAAAGGAAAATGTGTAGAAAGGCGTGTCGCACGAAATCTTCACAATGAAGGAGCGGCTGAAGAGTTCAGGAGAGCAGTGTTCATTGTAATAGCGATAGTATAGAGAGAGTGAAGCAACAATTCGACAGGCAGAAACAGATTGGAGAAAATTAGTGGTTGCTTGAGAGTTGATGAGACGAGAAGCCCTTAGACTCCACCTTCTCAAAGAGAACTGTATGTGTGGAACCACCCCAGATGTGTGAGGCGTACTCCATACAGGGGCGAACAAACCCTGTAAAGAGAAAGCAACTGGGTGGCGTGAAGAAATATTGAAGAAGCCTTAGAACACCAGACTCTTAGAAGCTTGTTTTAATGGGAAGTTATGTAATCTTTCCAAGAAAGATCACGAGAAAAAGAAACGCCTAGAATATTAAGAACAGATGAAGGTTTGAGTTATGTGTTTTTCGAAGAAGATATCATAGTTGTGTGGAAGATTGTGTCGAGTAGAGAGATGGAGGAACTGAGTTTTTGAAGCATTGAAAACGACCATGTTTTCTCTGCCCCAATTTGAAATACGAGAAAGATCAGAGGTTAGTTTCTTACCCTTTGAGTCTATCAACTGCTGTTGGAGAGGAATTTTCAAACTGAAAGGAGTAATGAAGGGTGAAATCATCGGCATAGGAGTGGATAGGAGATGAAGTAATAGAGAAAAGGTCATTAATGAAAAGTAGAAAAAGTGTTGGAGAAAGGACAGAACCCTGAGAAACACCACTGTTAATAGATTTAAAGGATGAACGGTGGCCGTCTACAACAGCTGCTATAGAACGACCGGAAAGAAAATCAGAAAGAAGGATGGATACCGAAAGTGGGAAGTTAAGAAATCAAATCTTTGTGCCAGACTCTATCGAAAGCTTTCGATATGTTCATTGCAACAGGAAAATATTCACTGAAATGCCGAAGAGCGTAGGACCAAAGGTCGGAGAAAAGGGAAATAAGATTACCAGTAGAGCGTTACTTACGAAAGCCATACTGGCGATCAGAGAAAAGATTGGAAAAATTGAGATGTTTCCAAATCTTCCTTTTAAGAATAGATTCGAAAATTTTAGAGGGAACGGAGGTCAAAAAAATGGGACGGTATTTGGAGGACTGAGAGAGATCCCCATTCTCCGGCACAGGCTGAATGAGCGCACGTTTCCAGCAAGATGGGATGATAAAAGTAGAAACACACATACGAAATAGTTTACCAAAAGTAGGGTGCAAGCTCGGAAGCTCAAGTTTTGAGAACCACAGGAGAGGTACCATCAGGACCATACGCCTTCTTAGTATTAAGCTCAGAGAGAACATAAATGACGTCTTTAGAAGAAATTATAATTTTAGGCATGAGTTGAAGGTCGTTGAAAGTCAAAAATAGTT
>SEYY01015612.1:0-7500 GCA_009176605.1 Armadillidium nasatum | reverse complement strand
TGGTAAACTATTTCGTCTTTCTACTTCAACCTTCCCTTCTTGCTGGAAACGTGCGCTCATTCAGCCTGTGCCGAAGAAGGGGGGACCCCT
Organism: Armadillidium nasatum; assembly: GCA_009176605.1. Lineage (NCBI taxonomy): Eukaryota > Metazoa > Arthropoda > Malacostraca > Isopoda > Armadillidiidae > Armadillidium > Armadillidium nasatum. The sequence goes on along the minus strand of SEYY01015612.1, from coordinate 7,410 downwards.
CTCAACCCTCTAACTACCGTCCAATTTCTTTAACCTCCGTTCTTTCTAAAGTTTTCGAATCTATCCTTAACATGAAGATTTGGAAACATCTCAATTCTTCTAATCTTATCTCTGATCGCCAGTATGGCTTTCGTAAGAAACGCTCTACTGGTGATCTTCTTTCCCTTCTCTCTGACTCTTGGTCCTCCGCTCTTCGGCATTTCGGTGAATCTTTTGCTGTGGCGCTGGATATATCGAAAGCCTTCGATAGAGTCTGACACAAAGCTTTGATTTCCAAACTTCCCTCTTTCGGAATCTATCCTTCTCTCTGTGGCCTTCTCTCTGATTTCCTTTCCGGTCGTTCTATAGCCGCTGTTGCAGACGGCCACCGTTCATCCTATAAATCTATTAATAGTGGTGTTCCTCAAGGATGTGTCCTATCCCCAACACTTTTTCTGCTTTTCATTAATGACCTTCTCTCTATTACTTCATCTCCTATCCACTCCTCTGCTGATGACTCCACCCTTCATAATTCTTTTCATTTTGAAAGGCGGTCCTCCCACAACAGTTAATAGAAGCAAGGAGGGTGGCCTTGGAGCAACTAACCTAATGTTAGAAAATAATTTCTCCGTAACTTATAAAGTATTTTTTTTTTTTTTAGGCTTTTCAATTTTAAGCCAAATAAAATACTTCATTCGAAAGACAGGACTTCACCTTACAGAACATATATAAAAAAAAAAAAAAAGTAAAATGAAATTCCATTAAAATTAAAAAGTTTGGATAAAAATAAAAAAGGTAAGAAAAATCAATTGCCTCCCTTCAGGAAAAAATTATACGAAACATTTATTTTAAATAAATAGCACAGTTACCATGGTAACGAGGAGGCTTCCATTATGTTTTTATGGTAACCATGCATGAGCGTTTAAATATATATATATATATATATATATATATATATATATATATATATATATATATATATATATATATATATATATATATATATATATATATATATATATATATATATATATATATATATAATATAGTATATAAATAAATTTATATTTTACGACTTGTATGGAAAAATGTTAAATTTTAAAATCGGAGTTGCTTAACCTAATTTTGAATTAAAATGTTATATTTTTATTAAATACTAATGGAGGCACTGCCTAACTTTGCCTCCCCCAAAAGCCGTCACTGATATATATATATATATATATATATATATATATATATATATATATATATATATATATATATATATATATATATATATATATATATATATATATATATATATATATATATATATATATATATATATATATATATATATATATATATATATATATATATATATATATATATATATATATATATATATATATATATATATATATATATATATATATATATATAGAGAGAGAGAGAGAGAGAGAGAGAGAAGAGAGAGAGAGAGAGAGAGAGAGAGAGAGAGAGAAAGTGATGAAAAAAAAAAATTTAAATCTTTTTTTTTTTTTTTTGGTTCGTTTTACAAATTTTCTTTTTATATGATATTTTACATTATTTTCGTTATTACTCAAGGTTCTCTTCTCTTCCTTCTCTCTTTTAAATATACATACTTTAATTTAAATATTTTTGTTGTCAAAGACTCACTTCAATATATGTATAAAAAAAATATGCATTAATTAAGGAAAATTTTTTAAATTTTTTAAAAAAAATCTAATATTATTTTTTAAGACTTTATTAAAGTCTTTAAGATATGTTGTAATGTATCCGTTTTACATAGACAGGTCATAATCATTATCAGGAAATATATTTTTGCTTTTTTTTCCCATTTTTAGGCCTATTTCAAGTTTTATTTTTTTTTTCATTAAAATATGGCCCAGTATTATCTACTGCTATACAATAAGAGTATGACAGATGAAGTATGGTGTCTCCCACAGGTAGGGTGCGACCCCTCACTGCGGATCTCCATATATATATATATATATATATATATATATATATATATATATATATATATATATATATATATATATATATATATATATATATATATATTTCATAATACAAACAGGTAACTGAAGGACAAGCTTGATGGTTTTTTCAACCACGCTCCTCCCTCTTTGCAACGGGATATCTTTGCAACCAGTCATGCATTTATAATATTGCTGTTGATAATAAGTCCAATTTCCTTAACCAAGGGGTATCACAGGGTTATTATTTTGCCCCATTACTAATCAATATTTACTTTTATGATGAAGTTTTTTTTCAACTGGGGTTAAATCAATTATGTATGCAGAAGATATTATTTCTTTTGCAGAGTCTGGAACTTTGAATTTGAGAACACTATTTATGAAACAGAAAATATGCAACATCAGTGACTGATGTAAGTTTAACAGATTTGTTTTGAATACTAGTTTAATTAAACTTAATCTGTTCACACAGTTTTCTTCTACGACAACTAATACCTGCATAGACGAGGACATAATCAATTTTTTTTGACAACAAAGAATGACAAAAATTATTTATAATACAATTGATCTTTTGTAATTTTTATAATTTCTGTGATTATTTTCCAGATACTAAACAATTTATTTTTGTATCGAACCTTCCGAGGAACCTACGTTCCCTATCCGAGGGCTGATGCCTTAAAGCTTAAAGTCTTGCCCACCAGACTATTTGTGCCTAGCGCCACAGCGAAAAATTCATCGAAACACCGAAGAGCGGAGGACCAAGAGTCGGAAAGAGGTGAAAGAAGATCACCAGTAAATGGTTCTTCGAAAACCCTACTGGCGATCAAAGATAAGAATAGAAGAATTGAGGTGTTTCCAAATCTTCCTGTTAAGGATAGATTCGAAAACTTTAGAGAGAACGGAGGTTAGAAAAATAATCGGTATTTAGAGGGTTGAGAAAGGTCAAAAATTGAATGAGCGCATGTTTCCAGCAAGATGTGAAAGTTGAAGTAGAAAGGCAGATAAAATAGTTTACCAAGGCAGGGTGCAAGGTCAGAAGCAAAAGATTTGAGAACCGCAGGAGGAATACCATCAGGACCATACACCTTCCAAGTGTAAGCTCAGAAAGATCAGAAATGACATCTTTAGAAAAAATTACAAATATTAGGCATAAATATTTTGAAGGGGGTTGAAGGAAGAAAAATAGCTACTGAATCGTCTAAGATAGAATTAGAGGTAAAAGTCTGAGAGAAGAGTTCAGCTATAGTAGGAGGTAAAACGGCAGTTGTGCCATCAGAATAAACTAGAGGAGGGAAAGAGGAAGAAGCAAAGTTAGAGTTGACATATTTTGCAAAATGCCAGAAAGAACGAGAAGAAAAGGAACCAGAAAGATTATTAAATTTACGACAGAGAAAAGAGTTTTTGGTTTTACGAAGAATATATTATGTACGATTCGTGGATGAAATATAAGTTTATTGAGTTTATGGAGTTTGAAGTCGATGGTAATCACTGAAGGTAGCATCTCTGAGGTGGATAGCACTAGAACAAACAGAGTTAAAACAAAGTTTGTTAGGTTTGGTAGAAGGGAAAGAAAATGGAACTTACTCCTCCATTCTAGAGAGAATCATCTCGGTTATTTGTTCTGCACACTCAGAGGAACCCCAACTCCCACAGAAACAGTAAATCACTTCATGGGAAATCAGAGAAGTACATTCGCAAGTAAGACCAGTTAGCAGCACCGAAATGCCAGAAACGTCTCCTCTCCGAAGTCGTGGGCCATTCTTGCGGAAGAGACAGGACAAGAAACGAAGATAAGAAGGCGTTCGGATGAACCCAGAAGAGGAAAGAGTTTAAACCGCATAAGGAAAAAAATAGAGGTTAATTAAGGAAAGATCAAGTATGTTGGGTTTATCACCAAGACGGTCAGGGATATGGGTAAGGAGTTGCACCAACTGCTCTACTTGTTATAGATAGAAAATTGGATGGCGAATTCACCAGCTGGATCATGATAACAATATGAAAGCCAAAAGCGGTGGTGAACATTGAAATCACCTAAAATGATTTCAGAAAGAGGAGAAGAAAAAAAGAGTGCACTCTATTTTGAAGTTTAAATAGTCGAAGAAGAGATGGTGTTCGAAAAAGAGGAAATTATAAAAAAGACCGCGAATGTTGCAAAAATTAATGAAAAAAGAAGACTGTGCGCCGATACAATTCAGACGCGAGTTCTTGGCTACACTCTCCCCATCAACGGATGCCGCCAACTCCCAAGTGATGAAAGGGTGAGGTGGGATGAGGGGCATTTCAATTTCGCCATTTTTGTTTTTGTTTTATAAGGGTAATATATGAATAGGCGCTTGTAAATTTGTGGGAACATGTAAAAAATGGGGTGGAGAAGTAATGGGAGTATAAACATTCCAATATTAGACGATGGTTCACTAGAGACCCTCTGAGAAGGTGAACTTGAAAAGGAACGAAAAATGGGCAACTGAGTGAAACGTTATGGTCTAACCCATCCTATCGCTCCGAGGGTTATGCTCAATGGATGGTACTTGAATCGCTTCATCGTCTCCCTATATATATATATATATATATATATATATATATATATATATATATATATATATATATATATATATATATATATATATATATATATATATATACGAGTATATATATATATATATATATATATATATATATATATATATATATATATATATATATATATATATATATATATATATATATATATATATATATATATATATATATATATATATATATATATATATATATATATATATATATATATATATATATATATATATATATATATATATATATATATATATATATATATATATATATATATATATATATATATATATATATATATATATATATATATATATATATATATATATATATATATATATATATATATATATATATATATATATATATATATATATATATATATATATATATATATATATATATATATATATATATATATATATATATATATATATATATATATATATATATATATATATATATATATATATATATATATATATATATATATATATATATATATATATATATATATATATATATATATATATATATATATATATATATATATATATATATATATATATATAAAAAATCATATAAATAAATCATCTTCCCCCAGGAAGGACTTTCGTCCTGTCAGTGGAATCTTTCGAGGAAGATCCTTGGGTTTCAAGGGCCCACGGCGGATACCGCTGGCTGGGCCAGGCCTATCGCGGATGCCGGAGATTTATTCCCACTAGTGACAAGCATTTCACTAGTGTACTCATTAACGGCTGAGTGAGCCGAAGCTAGCGTTACTGGGAATGACTCAAATTCCAAACGTCCCCGACCGAGCCTCGAACTCGGTCCTCTCGCGTGCTAAGCGAGCGCTCTGCCAACTGAGCTACGGGACGCGCCATAGTATATATATATATATATATATATATATATATATATATATATATATATATATATATATATATATATATATATATATATATATATATATATATATATATATATATATATATATATATATATATATATATATATATATATATATATATATATATATATATATATATATATATATATATATATATATATATATATATATATATATATATATATATATATATATATATATATATATATATTATGTCTTCACTGGTGGGCAAAGGACGGAGGCCTACCAATATCCACCAGAGTTGGACATAAAAAAACTATAAAAAGAATCTTTATAATGGAGTATTAAAATTTAAGAGAAAATAGTGGAATTTTTCAATCACTTTACCATGGAGTGAACGGTAGTGTAATTGACTCATTTGCTAGAGGAAGTCGGTTCGACCTTACTTGGGCAACCTAGGTATATAGTACAGAGAAAAGTTCCTCTCCAAAACTTGGTCATTGCTTTTAAAAATTTTGCTTTTAAAAATTTCTTTAAAAAAAATACCAGATCTCATTAATTAAAAAGAGTTTTATTAAGAAAAATAAGTTGGAGTCAAGATAATGATTATAAAATAGACAATAATGAATCAAATACATTAAAGTTTGGAAAATTGAAGGATGTTCACAGTCACAAAGACGAGCGAAATCCTTAGTAAATCCATACATTTATGTGAATGATTGAATAACTTTGACTGGTCCAATATTTACAGCAATATATTACATATATATATATATATATATATATATATATATATATATATATATATATATATATATATATATATATATATATATATATATATATATATATATATATATATATATATATATATATATATATATTAGAAAGCAGTAATAACCAAAAAATAATTTCAGTTGTTTCCATGGAAATTGAAATTATCGTTGAACTGTTAATTAATATCAACTTGATTAATTATCTATTGTTTACTTCATCCTGCTTTGGATTATTATTCTCAATTTTGTGAATCATTTATATATATATATATATATATATATATATATATATATATATATATATATATATATATATATATATATATATATATATATATATATATATATATATATATATATATATATATATATATATATATATATACTGCAAATAAATAAAGTTTTAAGTCCTTTCTATAGAAAGGAAATAGAAAGGCTCAGTCTAAGTTTTTATATTTTTATATTTCTTAGAGCGGAATTACAAAGGCTATCAAGATATTGGAAGATACTAGAGCGGAATTAAAGAGGAATTAGAGAGGTGTTTATGGTTTTCGTCCATTTCCTTTCTAATACCGCTCTATTAAAATATTTTCTCGACATTATATACCGTTCATATGCCTTTCAAAGTTCTTGTTGAGCGGCAACGATTTGATTTTAAAATCTCTCTTACACACAGGCACACACACACAAACGCACACACAAACACGCACACTCGAATGCACACAAACATAACACTCTTCATATATATATATATATATATATATATATATATATATATATATATATATATATATATATATATATATATATATATATATATATATATATATATATATATATATATATATATATATATATATATATATATATATATATATATATATATATATATATATATATATATATATATATATATATATATATATATATATATATTCTGGTACATGGGAAAGGTCAGAGACCTACTAATTTTGACTAGAGTTGGAAGAATTCCAAAATCAAAGTCCAACTAAACCCGACATGTCCCTATACACGATGTTTGAAAGTGTGCAAGTAAAAAGAAGTATGAAAAATAGAAGCTATCCCAAAGCATCGACAGGTTAAATGGTCGACTCCTTAAAAAATAATATGACGGCCATTTTTTCTCTTTAATTTAAACATGTCGATAACATGGTGTTTGTAAAAAAAATAGTTTTTTCGACCATTTGAAAAATATTGTATTTAGTTT
>SEYY01015611.1:22500-27500 GCA_009176605.1 Armadillidium nasatum | reverse complement strand
TTTTTCAACATAGTTGTTTTCTGCGTCAATACACTTTTGAAGGTGGCGTTTCTATCCGATTAATGCCTTTCCGAAGAATGTTTTGAAAATCTTTTTGAACCAGTCTGAAGTCGAACTTTTTTGCTTGGTCCTCACTCTCAAATCAGGTACCTTTGCGATATCCTTTAAGTTTTGGAAACAAAACAAAAAAAAAGTCAAACGATGCAAGATTAGGACAGCATTATTGATGTAGTAAGATTTTTCATCGAAAGTTTCGCAACTCTACCCTGATAACTATCGAAGAATGCTCTTTAGAGTTGTGATGAAACAGGACACCACGATGTAACATTCGTGGTCGTTTTTTTCCCAAAGCTTCTTACAATTTTCTTAAAGCTAGTTCGTAGTATGCTCCTGTGTTAGTCCTTTGTTCTTTGTTCTTCGAAAAAATAATCCCTTTCGAATCCCCAAAAACAGTTTTTTCGCCGATTTCTCGGATTTAAATTTCATTAGTCCTGAGGATGCTCTTGAAAGCCGCAGATTTGCCTGTTCCTTACTTTCACGATCGTATTGGTAAATCCACGTCTTATTGCCAGTTATAAGCCAGTCCATAAATTCTACTTTATTAGCTTCAGTCTTGTTTAAAGGAGCCATCGAAAGATCTGTTCTTTGAACCACCTAATGAGAGCGCAATTGCCCTTTGGACCCATCGCCCCGAACGAAAACTTGTTGAGTCCGAGGTATTCGGTTAAAATTGAAAATGCTGAGCCGTGAGAAGTGTCCATTGTATAAGTTAACTAATTAGTGGTAAGTCGACAGTCTTCTTCCAATAATTTCTGCGCTTTCACCACCATTTCTTCCTTCGTTGACGTTGAAGGTCTTCCTTTCCTTGTATCATTTTGCAGGTCTTTTCTACCATATCGAAAACGGCTAATCCATTTATAAACTGATGTTTTTTATTTGAAACATCATCACCATAAACGTTTTGCAAAGCCTCAATGATTTGCGAAGGTGTCTACCCAAGGATAAAAATTCATGTTTTTCATGGGGTTAAAAAAATGAAGTTTTTTTAAAGGCGAATGCACTACACAATGACCGATAAATTATATATATTACAGTATATATATATATTCCCTCCAAAATATGAAAAAAGCAATTTTTTCAATCTTTTATTGCATTAAGAACTTGTTTTTGTATTTTCCTGGAAAAGTTACTTTAATTTAAAATATAATTTCAATTTTATTTTTAAAATAGAAATAATTTTATAGCAATTATATTTTAATATAAAAGACATTGAATTTTGTTTTTAAAAAAGGTGGAGCTTAGGGCTTTTGGTCTCATCAACTCTTCCGTTCTCATTAGTTTTCTCAAATTCTCAGCTAAAGTTGTTGTTGCGCATACATGCGCAATGATGTTGTCTGTTCTTATGTCTCTAATTTGGAGTTTTTTGAATTCTCTACTTTATGGTTTAAACTCTCTAGCAACTCTACCATTAAATTTATTTGTTCTGTATATTTATCTTCTATTCTACTGAGTATAAAAAAATTCTTTAACTATTTAAACTCAAAAGTAGAACACATTCTTTTTTCTTCTCCTTTTTCCGAAATCATCATTTTAGTTGATTTAAATGTTCCCACCGCCAGTAGCTTTCATCTAGTTCTCATGATCCAACTAGTGAACTCACCTATGAATTTTCTATCCAGAATAACCTTGAGCAGTTGGTGCAACTCTCTACCCGTTCCCTGATCGTCTTGGTGATGAACCCAACATACTCCGATCTTTTCTTAACCTTCTCCTTATACTGGCAAACTCTTTCCTCCTTTGGGTTCATCCGATCACCTTCTTATTTTCGTTTCTGATTCTGTCTCTTCAAGTCTTCTACAAGATAGAAAGGTTCCCAAGAAGACGTTTCTGGCACTTCAGTGCTTCTTATTGGTATGACTTGCGGTTGTACTTCTCTGATTTCCCATGGAAGGATTTCAGCTTTCATGGAAGGAGTCCCTCGGAGTGTACTGAGCGCATAACCGAGGTGATTCACTCCGGCATTGAGGCGTATATTCCATATTTTTACTCTTCTACTATACCCAACAAACCTTGGTTTAACTCTACTTGTTCTCGTTCTATCCGCCGCAGTGATGCTGCTTTCAGGTATCACCGTCATCTTCAAACCCCAGAAATTCATGCAACTTATATTTCAACCCGGAAGAATGCTAAATCTATTCTTCGTGACACCAAAAACTCTGCAATAATTTTTCTGGTTCCTCTACCTCTCACCCTTTGTGGAATTTTGTATAAAATGTCAACTCTAACTTTGCTTCTTCCTCTTTACCTCCTCTAGTATCTTCTGACGGCAACAACTGCCGTTTTACCTTCCACTAAAGCTGAACTCTTCGCTCAAACTTTTGCCTCTAACTCTACCTTAGATGATTCCGGATGTAATCCTCCTCCTTCAATCGCCTCTACTCATTTATGCCTAGTATTATAATTTCTTCTAAAGATGTCATTTCTGCTCTCTCTGAGCTTAACACTAAGAAGGCGTAGGGTCCTGATGCTATCCCTCCTATGGTTCTCAAAACTTGTGCTCCGAGCTTGCACCCTGCCTTGGTAAACTTTTTCGTCTATGTCTTTCTACTTCAACCTTCCCTTCATGCTGGAAACGTGCGCTCATTCAGCCTGTGCCGAAGAAGGGGGACCTTTCTCAACCCTCTAATTATCTTCCTATTACTTTAACTTCCGTTCTTTCTAAAGTTTTTCTAATCTATTCTAAACAGGAATATTTGGAAACACCTCAATTCTTCTAATCTTATCTCTGATCGCCAGTACGGCTTTGGCTGTTTCGGTGAAATTTACACTGTGGCGCTAGACATATCGAAACTTTCGATAGAGTCTGGCACAAAGTTTGGATTTCTAAACCTCGCTCTTTCGGAATCTATCCTTCTTTCTGATTTCCTTTCTGGTCGTTTTATAGCAGCTGTTGTAGACGGCCACCGTTCTTCCTTTAAATCTATAAATAGTGATGTTCCTCTGAGATCTGTCCTATCTCCAACACTTTTTCTACTTTTCATTAATGACCTTCTCTCTATTACTTTGTCACCTATCCACTCTTATGCTGATGACTCCACCGTTCACTACTCATTTCAGTTTGAAAAAACGCCCCTCCCAACAGGAGTTGATAGATTGAAAGAAGTGATGGCCTTGTAGAAACTGGCCTCTGATCTTTCTCGTATTTCAAATTGGGGGAGAGAAAACATCGTTGTTTTCAATGCCTCCAAAATTCAGTTTTTTATCTTGCTACTGAACATAACCTTCCACACAACTATGACACCTCAAAAACACACAACTCAAACCTTCCTTTGTTCTTAATATTCTCGGTGTATCTTTTTCTCGTGATCTTTCTTGGAAAGTTCACATTACTACTCTTTCTAAACAAGCTTCAAAGAGGTTGGGTGTTCTGAGGCGCCTTCGTAATTTTTTACTCCACCCAGTTGCTTCTCTCTATAGGGGGTGTTGTTAGCCCCTGTATTTAATATTATTCACACATCTGGGGTGTTTCTACTCACACAGCTCTTCTTGAGAAGGTGGAGTGTAGGGTTTCGTCTCATCAACTCTCCCGTTTTTACCAGTTCTCTTCAATCTCTTCGTGTCCTTCGAATTGTTGCGTTACGCTCTCTATACTATCGTTATTACAACGGACATTGCTCTTCTGAACTCTCACATCACTTTCCTCCTCCATTAAGAAGGGATTGTGCGACACGACATTCTACACAGTCTCATCCTTTCTCTGTTATGTTCAGCTCTCCGACCCCAGACTTAACCGCTAAGCTCAATGTACTCTATTGGTCAAGTCTGAAACACTTCCATTATCTGTTTTTCCAAGTTCCTTTGACTTGCACACTTTTAAACTCCGTGTATCGGAACATGTCGGCCGTTAACGACAAGAATTCCGGCATTTTCTCCTCCTTTTCCCACCAGAGGAATATATATATATATATATATATATATATATATATATATATAATATATATATATATATATATATATATATATATATATATATATATATATATATATATATATATATATATATATATATATATATATATATATATATATATATATATATATATATATATATATAATATATATATATATATATATATATATATATATATATATATATATATATATATATATATATAATGTCTGTTTGCTTCCTTTGACAGAAAAATATGCGGCAGTTGTGCCTGTTAATGTTAATAATCAATACCATTCAATTATAGTTTTAAAAATTATTATACTTTTCAAGAAAAGCCAGTTGAAAAGCTATCCTTTTCAGGAAAAAGCAATGAAAAAGTTATACCTTTAAGAAAAATTAGTTAGGGAAAAATATTTAAAAACATATATTTTCAGAAAAACAATTAAAAATCTATGCTTCCGGAAAAAAAAACAGGTAAAATGCTATACTTTTCTTTTAAAAAAAAAAAAAAAAAAAAAAAAAATTTGTTGAAAACTTTATTTTCAAGAAAAAGCAATAAATGTCTATACTTCCCGTAGAAAAAGTTGAAAATCTATATTTTTCCAAGAAAAAAATATTTAAAAACCTGTATTTTTCACAGGAAAAAGTTAAAAACCTATTCTTTTCAGAAAAACCAATTGAAAACCAATACTTTCAAGAAAAACCGTAAAAAACATATTTTCCAGAAAACAAACAGTTTAAAACCTATTCTTTCCATGAAAAAATATTTAGAAATTCTATTCTTTTCAGGAAAAATAGTTAAAAAATTATATTTTTCAGGAAACACCAGTTAAAAACATGTTTTTTTAATATTTTCCATTGGTCATATTTTTTATTTTTATTATTTTAAAAAAAAAATTAATTTTATATATATATATATATATATATATATATATATATATATATATATATATATATATATATATATATATATATATATATATATATATATATATATATATTACCATTCGTCTTCTTCGTGTAAGCTCAGATAGAGAATAAGCGAGAT
>SEYY01015610.1:120000-143770 GCA_009176605.1 Armadillidium nasatum | reverse complement strand
TTATTTATTATTATTATTATTATTATTATTATTATTATTATTATTATTTTATATTATTATAAATTATTTATATATTTTATGTTTCATTTTCGTTTTGATTTTTTCTTATCATTTGTTGTTAATGATTTGTATTACTTTATTTGTAATTATAATCTACCCATTTGGAAGAGGACCAAATAGAAAAGAACCTGAAGAGAGGGAGAGGGAAAGGAAGAGAGAGAGAGAGAGAGAGAGAGAGAGAGAGAGAGAGAGAGAGAGAGAGAGAGAGAGAGAGAGAGAGAGAGAGAGAGAGAGAGAGAGAGAGAGAGAGAGAGAGAGAGAGAGAGAGAGAGAGAGAGAGAGAGAGAGAGAGAGAGAGAGAGAGAGAGAGAGAGAGAGAGAGAGAGAGAGAGAGAGAGAGAGAGAGAGAGAGAGAGAGAGAGAGAGAGAGAGAGAGAGAGAGAGAGAGAGAGAGAGAGAGAGAGAGAGAGAGAGAGAGAGAGAGAGAGAGAGAGAGAGAGAGAGTTAGAAATGGTCAAATTGATTTGATAAGGATGATAGGAATATTTATTTCTTCATTATTTTTTCTGGATTGTTCTGGAAATAAGAAAATAATAATAATAATAATAATAATAATAATAATAATAATAATATAACAATAACAATAACAACAATAATAATAATAATAAAATAATATAAAGTGATGACAGGTTTACTGTCTCTGACAGCTGCTGCTAACAAATCTCATTTCGACTAGTATAAAAGGAGATTTTTGGCTTCAAAAACGGACCTCCTTAGATTAGATTTCAAGTTGCAGACACTGAAATTGAAATGATGTTTAGAATGATGATATTTGTACGAAAAGAAAATATAGCTCAACTGTTAAGAAACTTCACTGATTTTTAGATTCTTTTTTTTTTATTGTTAGAAAATTTATATCTTATAATGGAAAATTATTTAGAAAAAAAAAAAAAAGTTTTCACTTACTTAAAATGTAATTCTTTCTTTATAAACTCATTTAAAACACGTTCTCTCTCCTTTTTCCAAATCTGATTGGTAAAAATATTCTTTTATACAATAAAAGACTATTCTACATATAATAGAATGCCTAAGTGCGCAGCTATTTGAACAACCTTTGCTCCTATATAGCTATCAAAAGAAGCCTATTGTATCATATATATATATATATATATATATATATATATATATATATATATATATATATATATATATATATATATATATATATATATATATATATATATCAGGAAAATACCTAATTTTATTTCCTTTTCGGTCAAAACGTATGAACAATCCAGAACTTTTTAAGGATCATTGCCAAATACCTCACTCCTACCTTCTGCTTTACGAGAACTTTGCAAGAAGTAGCGATTATTACTATATATATATATATATATATATATATATATATATATATATATATATATATATATATATATATATATATATATATATATATATATATATATATATATATATATATATATATATATATATATATATATATATATATATATACTGTCAATTCACCAACAATTTTCTTTCTTCCAGCTTAGAAAAAAAAAATTTTCTCTAAAGTTCAATAGACTTATCTCTGTGCGATGGCTTCCATTCTACTTCTTGAGTATTAAACTCCTAGGTAGTATTCTCCACATTTCAAGAGATTGGCATCACCCACCATTTGGCCGTTAAAGAAGTCTCTCAATGTTTTCCAGAAGACTATTTATCTAGATGCATAAGTATTTAATACTGGTGTTTGAGTGGTTTCAAGCAATAAATAAAAATAAAAAATAAACGAAAACTCACCCAAGCCCGAACTTAAATCAGACCTGTCAGTTAAATGCAGACGAAGGCCTTGAAGAAAATAAGATTAAATGATGGAAGAACAACAGATGATTTTAGAGAGTTCCACAGAACAGAAGTGGCTGAAAAGAAGCTATCACAATGAGTAAGCTTTGAATTTGCTATATTCATACAAAAATCATGCGAAAACAAACCATTCCTTGCGCTACGAGGACGACGAAATGGTAGTGGAATGCGAGAGGACAATTCTCTCGAGCATATGTCAATGTAGCACCTATAGAAACTATATATATATATATATATATATATATATATATATATATATATATATATATATATATATATATATATATATATATATATATATATATATATATATATATATATATATATATATATATATATATATATATATATATAAGCAGTGAAGCATACATTTTAATGACAGCCTAAGCTTTGTCTAATTACTGTTAGTTACTAAAAAAATCGCCAAACACCTTCATTTTGAGTTAAGTGAAAATAATGGCGTCATTCTGACGTGCTCATAAATATACATAAAAATTTGTGCACATGAATATACATAAAAATAGTCGCATAAAGTTGCACAGAACTCCTTAAAGAAGATGAATGAAGGGTTTTTTCGTAATTCGGGTGAGGTGATTCGTAGTCATGGGTCTTGAGATACGGATTAATGTCTATTTAATATTTCGGTTTTATATACTTACTTAAATTAAGGAATCACACAAACATACGCACTCACGCACATGCACACACACACACACACACACATATATATATATATATATATATATATATATATATATATATATATATATATATATATATATATATATATATATATATATATATATATATGTGTGTGTGTGTGCGCGTGTGTGCGTGCGTGTGTGTGTGTGTGTGTGTGTGTGTGTGTGTGTGTGATCCGCATCCTCATCTGCATAGCATCCTAACCAAAATTAACATCCTTATCTGCATCCGCGGAGCACCCTAATCAAAATTAATATCCTCTCCGCACTTGCGAAAATTCTACATCCACATCCACACTTGACAAACATTCTTTATCCGCAACTTTTATTGAAAAAAAAATAAATAAATAAAGACTAATAATTTAAATCTAGTTAAGTTATGATGTAGTTTCTTTGTTTACGAACGTTTCCATTAATCTTACTTTAGAGTGGTTGGAAGAATACTATAATAATAATAATGAGATTGGTAGTTTTTTTATTTCTTTTGAAATACATAAAGAAAGTTATAAAATTATGTATGGAACAATCTTGCTTTCAATTTGGAGATGATTTTTATTGACAAAAATTTAGATTAAGTATGGTCTCCCCCCCCCCCTCCTCTCCCCAATCTTGAGTAATTTTGTTTATGGAATTATTTGAAATAAAATTCATATTTTCGGAGGGTGGGTTTCAAAATATAAAATGGTGGTGTTATGTTGATGATGTTTTTGCCATCCTCCTCGCTGCCGTTTTGGACCCTCAAAAAGGTACTTGAAAATTTAAATTATAAAATTCCATCCATAAAATTTACTTTGGAGAAAATTGTGAATAAAAAAAAAAATACTTTAACATCTTGAATGATATTAATAATAGAAATTCCGGTGCTTGTTTTTCATATTTTGTAAATCCATGTCATCAAATTCATACATACATTGGTACTCTAGACATTCTTTCCGTACAAAAATGGTTCTTATATCACAATATATTAGAGCTTTAAAAATATGTTCCCCTTCTTCCTTTAAAGATGAGTTAATATTCATAAAGAATACTTTTAAATCTTTATATCTTTATACTACCAAGATGGTTTCATAAAGAATGCTTTTTATAAAGCAAATAAAAATATATGTCATAGATGATAATGTAAAGAAAAAAAACCATAATGTAATGGAAAAAAAAATTATTCCCTTCCATATTGATTCTCAAACAAAACAAAAAACAAATTCCCTAAAACTATAAAAAAAAAAAAAAATATATATATATATCAAAACCTCGTATAAATGATAGGACAAACAACGTGGGTATTTATAGCATAATTGTGACCAAAAATATTTTGATGAAACAAACGATTTTAAAAGACGTTATTGTATTAGCATGACTATAGTTTTAAGAAGTGAGGACCGTCGTAGCTCTGCATTGCATCAACATAGAAAGGAAAATAGATCCAATAATTGATAATGAGCTCTGCAAAATTTGGTTTCTCCTGCCTACAATAATGACAATAGAAAGTTGTTTTGAAATCCTTCATTATTAAAAATTAAGATAATTTTAACAGAAATTCTTGTGAAATGAAAATAGATGATATTTTAAACAATTTATTGATTTAAACTGATTCCTTTGAATATGGATCCCCGGGTGTAGGATCGAAAACTTAGTCGTTTTAACTTTGTTTTTCTGATTTTTAGCTATTTGTTGTTTTAATTGTTTTATTGTTTTATGTTTTTACTGTATCAGAACATATTTTTGGCTCATAGGTGTAGAAATTAGGGTTCTTTGCATAGTATATATATATATATATATATATATATATATATATATATATATATATATATATATATATATATATATATATATATATATATATATATATATATATATAAATAATGTGTGCAAGGAAACATTAATAATAATTTCGCAGATAAGTGAGAGAAAGCCTCTGAATTCTGTTATCCAAAGAAGTGTTGAGAATGGCGAAATTAAAATTAAGTTTGGAGGTCAGAGTGGAAACTTCCAATCTAGTTAGAATTCACTCATTTATACATATAGAAAGGCATAGAAAGCTATAAAATCTATTTCATATATATATATATATATATATATATATATATATATATATATATATATATATATATATATATATATATATATATATATATATATATATATATATATATATATATATATATATATATATATATATATATATATATAAAAAAAAAAAAAAAAAATTTATTTTATTTTTTAAATATATTTTATTTATTTTATAATTTGAATATTATTTTGACAGTGATGCGCTATAAAATCGTAGGAACTTAATTCCATTTTGGGTTGATATAAGCACACGAACGAATGCGCCCCCTCTATATATATATATATATATATATATATATATATATATATATATATATATATATATATATATATATATATATATATATATATATATATATATATATATATATATATATATATTATTCGACTCGATCTATAGTTTAAGAGCTTTATTTCTATCCAAAAGCTGATTTTGTGAAAATTATAAAAGTGAAAATTCATATTAAATGTGTAATTGTAAAATTACTCCATACAAATCTAATTTTGAATAGCATGGATTTGAATGGACTGAATTCAGACGTTGAGGCCTAATATATATATATATATATATATATATATATATATATATATATATATATATATATATATATATATATATATATATATATATATATATATATATATATATATATATATATATATATATATATATATATATGACAGAGAGAGATGTAAATAAAAGAATCTGAACTTCATTTAAAATGCCCAATTTAAATATATTTTTAAACGCACATTAAAAACAAAAAATATTAATGTAAATAATTTGTAAAATCTGCTATTCAATTCTTATGTAGACACAAGTACTGTAAATTAACATTTAAAACATTTGTATATATATTTAAAACCTTTTCAGTCATTCATTATTTTAATATTACTAAAAAAAAAAAATTTAAAATAAATAAAAAATTAATTAATAAAAATTAACTTTTATATAAAAAAAATCCCTCTCCTTTTATAAAAAATATCAAGATAAGTTAGAACTTAGCCCTTAAGCATTTGACAGAATTCTCTAAAAAAAAGAGCTAATTTTGGAGGGTGACTTGCTGTTAAAAGTGCTAAAGTAATTGTATCAAACTTTTCTATATTACGTGTGTATAAATCTTGTAATGATAAATGAACTTCTGACCTTCTTTTCAGTCTTCATAGTGTGAAGGCAGAGGGGGGGGGGGGGGGGAGGATTTTATTAGTAATTTCATAATAAACTCGGCTATATATTTAATACGATTAATTATTTCTTTACCTAATTTACTTGCCTACTTATTTATTATATATATATATATATATATATATATATATATATATATATATATATATATATATATATATATATATATATATATATATATATATATATATATATATATATATATATATATATAATCAAATTATTCTTTCATTACTATTATTTATGATATATTTTTCTTCCTTTGCAATGTAGGAATAAAAAAAATAAAAATAATAATAACTAATAATAATTACAATATAATAATAATAATAATAATAATAATCGATCAAAAAACTTTTTATTTAGATAAAAGGAAAAATTTACAACAGTGTACAAGATAAGAATACAAATATATATATTTAAAATTTTGTTTTCTTTTTAACTGAAAAGGGCTTCCGGGGTGTCCTATGAACCCAAATTTTGTTTCAAACATTCTAAATTCACATACAAAGGTAAATACATTTTTATACACGAAATGTACATAAAAAATTATCTAGTCTTTTAAGTTTATATATAGATAGTCTAGGGATGGAGTGAAGTATCGGTATCGGTATCGGTAAGCATCGGTATATTTTCAGGTATCGGTATCGGTAAACTTGAAAATCTTAGTATCGGTATCGGTAAAAATTTTGGTATGTGAATGGATAAAGTATCGGTATCGGTAAGTATCGGGATATTTTCAAGTATTGGTATCGGTAAAAATTTTGGTATCGCTCCATCCCTAATAGATGCATAGTCAAAAAAGTAGCTTTTTCAATAACAATAACAATAGTGATAAGTAAAATAATTGTAATAATAATACAATAAGAAAAATAATAATAATAATAATAATATTAATCCAAAATATGTTCCTCAAAATCTCGATATTCAGAAAAAAATATAATTTGAGGGATACCAATTTTCATGTTACAAACGGGAACATTTAAAGATTTTTTCGTATTTACGTAAACATAAAATCTAAGTTTAATTATTTTGAGAGGATTTATTGAAAGGTTTGAGAGACGAGTATAATAACACAAACCAGAAACATTTATAAATGAGCCTTATATATATGGGTTAAAAAAGGTTCATTTTTGTATTCTTTTTAGTATGTTTCTTATAATATTCATTTATAATATTGCTTATTATATTATTATATTTATTATATTATTTATTATACGTGTTTATTCTTAGAAATGTATATGAAGCTATATCAGGAATGTTAAATTTGCTATTCTCAGGCCTTTAGGTAATAAGACATAACAGTTGAAGAAATTGTCGAGTCTACAGTATTAGGTCCTAAGAAGAAGTTTACAAGACTGACTCTCTTCGAATAGGGCAATGCCCGTGAGTTATCAGCCTAAAAAAAAAAAAATACTGATGAAGGCTAATGATGTGCTGAGAAAATTGAAATGGTTTGGATGGAGGTGGGAGAGGAGACTATAGAGTAACCCTATACTCTATAGAGTATATGGTTCAAGTTGAAAAGTCATTTTGAAAGTTACTAAGATATTTGAATGATAAGAAGGGTGAAATAAGTAAAGGTGCAAATGTTTAAGAATAACGAAAGTAAGCTGCTCAGGAAAGAAGAGGAAGAGGCTTAAGGATACCATGGACCACCTGCCCCAGAATCATTATAGTATATATATATATATATATATATATATATATATATATATATATATATATATATATATATATATATATATATATATATATATATATATATATATATATATATATATATATATATATATATATATATATATATATATATATATGTGTGTGTGTGTGTGTATGTGTGCGCGCGTGTGTAAGCTCTATTTCGCTTTTCCACATTGTGGAAATCATTGTAGAAAATTAAATATAGACTTCAACTTTGCTTTTCACAAATTTCTGAATTTTCTTCGTAGAAATTCGTCACAGAAAATATTGAGGAAAAACATTCTTCGTTTAATGAATAAACGCGAATCGTTAAGTGACGCTGCGAAGTTTCAAGTGCTTCTTCACTTTCAATTTCTCCAATTCTAACTTTTAATATTATGAAAGAAGATATATATATATATATATATATATATATATATATATATATATATATATATATATATATATATATATATATATATATATATATATATATATATATATATATATATATATATATATATATATATATATATATATATATATATATATATATATACTCTCAACTTTTCCCACAAACGTGGGGTGTTGACTACCGCAAGTCACAACTTACCAACATTCATCCCCTCACCAATCTTTTCCATTCATTCCTGTCCTCCGTCAACCGCAAACCCTCCTCCCATCCCAACCCCCTATCTCTCAATAACTCCTTGACCCCACTTACCCAACCTCCCCTAGGTCTCCCCCTACTTCTTACACCTTCAACTTCCGATATAAACACCTTTTTAGCTATTCTCTCATCATTCATCCTACAAACATGCCCAAACCACCTCAACATGTTCTGCTCAGCTCTCTCAACCATAACCCTTCCCCAAGCACATTGCTCCTTTATTCTCGTATTCCTAACTCTATCCCTTCTACTTACACCACATACACCACATACACCACAAGTGATTGGTTTGCAGTGTGTTTACCATAATGTAAACTCTTTAAGTCTCATAAATGTCAACTATCCTCAGTATTTGTAATTGCTTGTAAATATCAATAGTATGCTCATAATGAAGAGATTCCTTACCACTTTATTCTGAAGAATTTGCAACCTATCACAGCGTGGTCTCTACAACACTACCACACCAAAAGATAGTGCTATAAGATAAGTCAACAAGGAATTTACATTAGAAAAATAAAAGGTTTTAGCTGTTCGAAAATCAAAATAATTTTTCAATTTATAAGATATACTAACAATTCTATCAAGTTTATTACATAGGAAATCAACATGTGTATAAGGCTTTAAGTTATCACATATAATAAAACAAATATTTTATTGATTTTGCAATTTCTAAGGTAACATGATTAATTGTAAAAGCTGGGTTAACTTAACATTATTTAGAGGGATTCAAATATTATCTATTAAATAGACACCAATTATAAAAACTATCAATACAAGATTGTACCTAAAAACTCAAAAGTATAGGGTCCTTTCCAACAAAGTGAAAACAGTGTCATCAGTATTAACATTTGGAAACATAATTTAAATAAGTAGTATAAACAGAATACAATAAAGGACCAAGACAGGATCCTTGATGGACACCAAGTGACACAGAGAGTATTTTAGACAGACAGTTTCTGTAAGAAACTAGTTGTTTACGATTTGACAAATAGAATTTCAAAAATAACAGAACAAGACCTCTTATTCCATACCCATCCAGTTTTTTTTACAACAGATCATGACACAGTCAATGAAAGATACAGTAATTATGTAGTTGCTCAGTATATCTTGGCAAAATATTAACAAACGACTTCAGTACAGCTTGATGAGTATCCGTACTTCTTTTGAATCCAAACTGATTTCCAGATATAACTAATTCAGAAATTTGTCCCAAAAAATCATTTATTTTAGAAGCAGAAAAATCTCATTCTATATCTTTATCCAACCAGGTCTAAGGTAAAATAATAATGTTAAACACAACATCAACTAATGACAAAAATCCCAGCAAAGAATTAAAATTTGTTCTACAACTCCTTAAATTTATATTCAAAACGGAGAACTTGTCTCCGCCCCGCCATAATCAAAGCATCTAAAATAATTATTTAAATCATTGAAGCCCAATTCCAAACACGGATCAATCATAAAAAATATAATGAAGCATCAGATCTTTGAATCTGTAAAGAATCTGTGAAAACTGAGAAAATTTCCCCGTTTTTCCTTTTAAGACGTAAACCCTCTACAAGCTTCTCTCTTTGCGAAACAAGATATTCAGTCAAGTAATAGTTCTTAGGTTTAATCTTATGTACTGCCGAAAAAATAAGTCCTTTAATTTTCCTATTAGAAACAGTCAAAAATATATTCGAAGTGAGACCAAATTTGAGGATCTCAATTTCATCAACATTATTTTTAGGAACTTAAATCATCTAAGCAAGGAACCTTTTAGCAGTCTCATTAACATTATCTGAAGACAATCCGTTTACATGCAGTAACATTGTAGAGTTGCACAGCTCCTGCTCCATGTGCTCAAACCTGTCATCATTATTGTAAACGATTCCTTAGTATATCATAATTGTTCTTTACAGTCTTATATTCATTTCCAAGGACAGAGAGTCTGCTATTAAAAGTCTTCATTTGATCAGATATATTATTCAATCTCTAGTTTGCTTTTTTTCAATTCATATTGAAACTCACCTATAACTTTTATACCTTCATCCAAAGCACTAGTTATAGGAGTAAATTTTCTACTGCATTTACATCTACGTTTGGGTTTACTGTCAACATTTTTTAGGGTTGTAACAAGTTTATCAATTTTCTGTTTATCTTTGAAACTAACATCTTCATCATCACAAGAGTTTAAATTATCATTAGGTTAATTATGCAGAGATTAACGCACTATATTGTACTTTACATATATATATATATATATATATATATATATATATATATATATATATATATATATATATATATATATATATATATATATATATATATATATATATATATATATATATATATATATATATATATATATATATATATATATATATATATATATTCGTATATGGCCGTTATACTGTATATATAATTCAGTTACCATTGTGGTATGAATATTTTAGCATACAAAATAAATATTGAAGAATATTTATAAACGCTTTTGACAGAATTGCGGAAGGATTTAATTTACTAATACTTTTGACATAGTAAAAGTATTTATAATTTTATTATTCCAAAATTTAAATTAAATCATATATATATATATATATATATATATATATATATATATATATATATATATATATATATATATATATATATATATATATATATATATATATATATATATATATATATATATATATATATATATATATATATATATTTTTAGTTCTAATGTATCTCAATGTAAACGCATTTTATTCTTGTAAGATAGTTTGGCTTCGAATTACTTTTGTGCTAAGAGGAACACACAAAACTGACGTTTTGTAATGAATATGTTTTTGGTAATATACAGACTGCTTTAAGGTATATTATTACACCATTTTTAATTCTCGCACATTACTAAAAACTTAAACCAACACACATAATAAAGAGTATTCTTTACAGCATATTAACCTTATAATTTTGTCTAATGGCTTCTTACATAGGAATTTGTATCACATGTCGAAATTATGTGAACGATGCTTTTAAGCATTCGGGGGAATTTGATATGAAACCTTATTTGCTGTGAAACGTAATCCTTTGTACCCCTTATCCTTTTATCCAGGAAGCATATAGAAGCAGTCATAAGGAATATGATCCGTGGCAGATATATATATATATATATATATATATATATATATATATATATATATATATATATATATATATATATATATATATATATATATATTTACTCCTGCTAATGAGGATTCGAACCCTGACCTCTAAGATGGTAAGCTTACCATCTTAGAGGTCAGGGTTCGAATCCTCATTAGCAGGAGTAAAATTATACAAATTATTCCACGGTTTTATGTGGTGATTATATTTAGTTATTGACCTGTGGTTACGAGGATAGACCTGACCTGTTAACCCTACGCCCGAGTGTGGTCGGAGGAGTCCTTTGGAGCTGTATCACATGGCGGTTGACCAGTAGCAGTTCCAACGTGATTCCTTTTTGTACCATCAGTTGGTGTAGTGGTTAACGCAATGGCTTACCATCTTAGAGGTCAGGGTTCGAATCCTCATTAGCAGGAGTAAAATTATACAAATTATTCCACGGTTTTATGTGGTGATTATATTATATATATATATATATATATATATATATATATATATATATATATATATATATATATATATATATATATATATATATATATATATATATATATATATATATATATATATTTTTTATTTATTTTATTTTTTTGGACAAAATTTACGAAATATTCACCTTTATGACAAAATGACATCACAACTTGGTTGAATGCGTGTAACGTTCTGTTAGAAAAGTATTTACCTACCGAAGGTGTCATGCGTGCGTAAAGAAAATTTGTGACGAACAAAAGGAATAATGAAGAAAGCCACGAAGATTGAAAATTCATGATGGAAAACAACATTAACAAGTTGCAAGAAAAAAAAAGTAAAAAAACCTAAAATTAATAGCGAGTTGTGCCTCCTCTAGCCTTTCAGATTTTTATGAAACTATCCTTGTGATGGCTTCTTAACTGGGTGGTGCCCCACTCGATACACCCGTCAGCTCCCTTAATGACACCGAGCATGTACTCGGGCTCTGACAGGCTTTTTCAATATATCCCAAACATGTTGCTTGGAATTGAAGTTTTTTTTTTCGCAGATAAGGACAGGATGTGGATACCCACCTCTTTGAGGTACTAGTGGATGACCCCTACGGTGTGTAGTTTGATATTATTATAAAGTAATAAGAATGTGTTGTCAATGAAAGGCGTAATAGGCTCTACATACTCCTAAAGAATGTTGTTCACATTCTTTTCTGCCGTTAAAAGCCCCCTTTCAAGTATATGCAACTCCGTGCGGGTTTCTAAGCTTATGCTAGAATTCACCATCATATAACGGCCTCCGAATGGCACCCTAGGAGAAATGTTGCTAAGGATAAAGCACCTTTCTGGATGCCTCTACACCCGCTGACGTTCGTTTTTTATATGCGATGAAAATTGAGTCACCAATGAAGTATACATTACTTCACTGCACCATTGTCCAATTTTTAATAGACCTGCCCAAACTGTAATCGGGCAAGTCGATTCCCCCTGGTGAACAGAAGATCGGTGGCAGGCTCCAAGTAGTCGTTTCAACTTTGGTCAGTATTATTGGATTCTACAGATTGGTTTCTCAGATGAAAGTGTATTTTGAACCGATCTCTCAGATCTGTCAGATGAAGAAATCCGTCATCCTTCACCTAAATAGTCCTCAGGCGACCCAGACCTTGTCTTCTATGTTTGCTGTCGGTCTCCCTGAATCCAAATACGCTGTAGTATGGTTGACCTATCGCTGAGCCACTTCTCTGGGAGAGGCCGGTTTCGAACAGAGCGATTTCGATAATAGCAAATTTAGCTTCACTTGCAAATGAAAGCATTAATTATGCAATTTGCAAACACTCACGTTACTGGGGAATTCTTGATTGGACCTCAATGTGCACTTAAACAAAAAATGGTCTCTACCGCAGTTTGGTTGGTACTCACTCTGACAGAAAACGGTGTATACTGCATATTGGTTTTTCTGGTGCCCGTTTCGATCATTAAAATGCAATACAGCCCAATGCTAATGGCATTTAATACTAAATTCCATTTGATGCGTTAATTTTATCCGCTAGTATATATACAAATACGAGTATATATATATATATATATATATATATATATATATATATATATATATATATATATATATATATATATATATATATATATATATATATATATATATATATATATATATATATATATATATATATATATATATATATATATATATATATATATATATATATATATATATATATATATATATACTCGTATATGTAGATGTGTGCAAGAGTGCGTGTATATATATGGATGTTCTGAAAGTAACAGTAATTTTTTTTATATTTTTTAACTTTCATATTATTGTAGATTAAAATTTTCAACTACTGTTATTTTGATTAATAACATAAATTTAAAAGGATTTTAAAAAAATTATTTAAAAAAAAAAATATATTGAAATGTTTTTTAAAGTTTATTCAATAATTAATTAAATTCTCATTCTCTAAAAATTCTTATTGCTTTGTTTCGTTCTTTTGAAGACCTAGAGTCAATTCAATATCGTTATTCATTGTCAATTCTGTATACTATATATATATATATATATATATATATATATATATATATATATATATATATATATATATATATATATATATATATATATATATATATATATATATATATATATATATATATGTGTATGTGTATATATATTTCAAATTGAGGCAGAGAAAATATGGTCTTTCAATGCCTCAAAAACTCAATTCTTTCATCTTTCAGTTCCGCACAACCTTCCAAACAACTACAATATCTTCATCGAAAACACACTACTCAAACCTTCATCTGTCTTCAATATTCTCGGTGTTTCTTTTTATCGTGATATTTCTTTGAAGGATCACATTACTTCTCTCTCTAAACTAGCTTCTAAGAGGTTGGATGTTCTGAGGAATCTTAGTGTATTTTTACGCCATCCCAGTTGCTTGGTCTTTATAGGGTGTTGTTCACCTTTTTATGGAATACACCTCACATATCTGGGGGTGGTTCCACACATGCAGCTCTTCTCGAAAAGGTGGAGTCTAGGGCTTTTCGTCTTATAAACACTTTTGCTCTTACTCTCTCCAATCTCTTTCTACTCGTCGAATTGTTGCATCACTCTCTATACTATCGCTATTACAATGGACAGTGCTCTTCTGAACAGTCAGGTCGCATACTTTCTCCATTGTGAAGGGCTCGTGCGACATGCTTTTCTACACAGTTTCATCCTTTCTCTGTCCAACTCTCCGAACCCAAACTTAACCTCTATTCTCAACCTTACATGTACTCTACTGGTAAAGTCTGGAACACACTCCCTTTAACTTCCTTAGACTTTACATCTTTAAACGCCGTGTGTCGGGTCACGTCGGTCATTAGCGGCCAGATTTGTGGCGTTTCCCCAACTCTGGTGGAAATAGGTGGGCTTCTGACCTTTGCCCACCAAAGGATATATATATATATATATATATTATATATATATATATATATATATATATATATATATATATATATATATATATATATATATATATATATATATATATATATATATATATATATATATATATATATATATATATATATATATATATATATATATGCTTTGTCACGAGGCCTTTTCGATGGAGAAAGCATGAAGAGTAGAGGTAGTGAAATGGCACTTCGACTGTTGAGAGCTAGAGAGAACGAAACAGTTGACAAGTTCTACACTCAACCTTGTTAAGGAGAGCTATGTGAGAGGAGATGCTATCCATAGCTATACACACATTTGTGATCTTGTCCCTGATATGTATGGCATACCCTACAGTAGTAAGGGAGAGTTTTGTCGGCAGTGTCAGTGCAAATTGGACCTTTTTGCAGTTTTTTTTATCTCCACTTGCGGTTTTTCAGTGGCATTTGTTTTTTTACTTTTGGTTCCACTCTCTTTCTTGAGCTATTTCTATCCTTTTCTAGTAACGGGATATGCCACCCTTGCTTAGGTCACGCCCACTCTTGAGCTATTTCTAGCCTTTTTTAGTAACGGGATATGCCACACTTGCTTAGGCCACGCCCACTCTGGACGAGGGGAGAATCATTGTCAGCGACATCTCGCACTGAAGATAAGGCTCTATTGCAGTTACTGAAGATAAGGCTCTATTTTAGTGACTCTTGGCAACATTGCAATGTTGCATGGTACCCTCTGTGATGACGTCACGCATGTGTGCACACACGCTCACATACATACATGTACGCAGACACATACTTACCTGACCTTGTGATGTCATGGCATTGGCTCATCTTGACACTTTGAAGTCTGTCCACCATCTTGATTTTTGACCAAGTGGCTTTTCCACGAACTTGGATTTGACCACGTGGTTTCCGCCATCTTGGATTTGATCATGTGGTTTTGAATTTCAATCCTTTTTCTCGACTTTATTTTAGTGCCGCCTATTTAGTAAAATAAAACTTCAAAACCCTCTAGGTCGAAATCCATACCATCACACCAAACTGGATCATTCCTTAGAAAACAAAATTTGTTCAATTTACGCACAACTTTTTACCTTCGCATCTTTTTCCTTTGTGACTTGGAATAATTATTTACTTTATAGAATAAATAATCAGCTTACGTCATCAGTTAATATCGTGTAAATTTTTCACATTTTTTTATAAAATTTATATAATCACAATTATTACATAATATTTTTTATGTAAATTTATATAATTACTATCACTAAATAAATTTCTTTATCGTATTATTATTATTATTATTATTATTATTATTATTATTATTATTATTATTATTATTATTATTATTATTATTATTATTGTGGCATCAATACCACGAGACTTTGTATCCGACGGAGACGGATTCAGAGTCCGAGTCAAAATTAGAAACTGTATGACCCCATGTTTCCATATTTGTGATGATCTTTCCAATGTGTAACCAAAGCGGTGGCGAAGCCGCACGAACTCATACACATACTTTCTCATGGATAAGGATTTAGACATTTTATGTTTAGAGACATTTCTGAGTAATAAGTTAACAATTTTTTAATGAAATCTGTCAACACTGTCTAAGTTCATTATATTTTCAAACACGAATGTATATATCGATTGACGTCACGCCATTTCTTTGAATGTTTTGCTTTCATGTCTTACCTGATTCTCAGGAATACCTATTTTTTTTAACTAAGTGACATAAACAACAACCAACTTAAAATCTATTTATTTTTAATATTTAACAAGTTTTTTTTACATCTTTTATATACTTAATAAACATATAACCTGTATAGAGTTGCTAGAAACTCCTATATTTAACATACTTCTATACATTCTTAGTAAGTACGCACAAAATAAACGTGTATCTGTGACGTCATAACCACGTGGATAATATTTGCTTCGTAGCCAACCAATACCTAGTACCTGACGTTTCCTGTTATTGGTGCCGTATCTGCTAAGACACCTTTGGGCTCGGAAAACTCAGCTTGCGAAAAAAAATGTTTTCTTTGCAGCAATTAGAAATTCGAGAAAGATTAAAAGTTAGTTGCCTCAAGAGCGGGTTGATTTTCAGATGAAAGGAGTTCTGAAGTCGTCGGCATAGGAATAAAATAATAATAATAAAGTAATAAAGAGAACGTCATTGTTGAAAAGTTTAAAAATGTTGAGGAAAGGAAAGATCCCTGAGAGATACTACTACTAATAGATTTCAAGGATGAACGATGGCCGCCTAAAGCAGCTGCCATAGAACCACCGGAAAGGAAGGCAGAAGGAAGGCCACAGAATATAATAAATTCCGAAAGAGAGAAATTTAGAAATCAAAGTTTTGTGCCATATATCGAAGACTTTTGATATGTCTAGCGTCACAGTAAATGATTCTCCGAAATACCAAAGGGCAGTTATGTCGTCAGAAGATACAAAAGGAGGGAAAGGGGAAGTTTGCATTTTTAAAAATTGCCATGAATGTCGTGTGAAAAAGGAACCTGAAAAATTATTGTATTAACTACAAAGTACAAACGCAAGTCAAACCAGTTAGCAGTACAGAAGTGCCAGAAACGTCTTATCGCCAAAGGCTGGTCCTTTCTTGCAGAAGACTTGAAGAGACATAACAAGAAACAGAGATAAGATAATGATCAGATGAACCCAGAAAAGCAAAGTGTTTAGCAATTTAAAAAGTTAAGAAAAGATCAAGTATGTTGAGTTCATAACCAAGACGGTAGAGATACGGGTAGGGAGTTTCACCAACTGCTCAAGGTTGTTCTGAATAAAAAAAGTGGTAGGCGAGTTCACCAGGTGGATCATGAGCTGCCATTTACGGTGGTGAATGTTGAAATAACCTAAAATGATGATTTCGGAGAAAGAAGAAAGAATGCGCTCTATTTTGGAGTTTTAAATAGTCAGAAATTTTTTTAAGTCAGAAGAATTAAGAGACAAATTGATAGAACAAATAAATTTAGTTGTAGAATGACAAGAGATCTTACTGGAGAATTCACAAGACTCCAAATTAGAGACACAATAGCAAACAACATTGTTGCACACATATTCGCAACTCCACCTTTGGCGGAAAATGGAGGAAGGAGACAGTAGAAAGTAACAGAATAAGATTTGCTGTCATTGCACTAAAGTACCTGAATTTTGATTAAGAACAAGAACAAATAAGAAATTAGACAAAAAACCGCGAAAGTTGCAAAAATTAATGAAAAAAGGATGTGCATCAGGGCAACCAGATGCAAATTCTTGGCGGCACCATCCCCATCATCGGAGACCGCCAACTTCCAGATTATTATTATGAGAGGCATATAAAGGATATTGTTTGAATGCTTCCCCTCGAAGAATATCCGAGGCAGGTTTTGTTTCGCATTTTCCTGTTAATAGGTAGTGTGCAAATAAGCGATTGTAAAATTTGTGGGGAAGATGTGAAGAAAGGGGGTGAGGAGCAGTGAGAGCATAAACACTTCAATATGAGATGAGGGTACACCAGACCCTCTAAGAAGGTGAAACGAATCATATATATATATATATATATATATATATATATATATATATATATATATATATATATATATATATATATATATATATATATATATATATATATATATATATAATAATGTGTGTGTGTGTTTTCCTTGATATGATATCCATATATTGTTAACACACATCTTAACATACACACGAAACCTCCAATCTCATTCACGAGAAATGATCATTTATTTAAACTATTCATATTTTTTTTTCTCTCTCTCTCTCTCTCTCTCTCTCTCTCTCTCTCTTTAAAAAAAAAAAAAAAAATCAGTTGTCTACTTAGTTTATTTCTCAATAGAGTTAAAGAACGTTTTATCTTTTCAAAAAGATGAACAGTGATCGATGTTTGCTTTGTCATCAGACCGAGGCTTCCACATGGCTTAGTTGCCAGATGATTTACTTTCTATCTAAATCTCAAAATATGTTTCTTTTTCTTCTTCATTTTATTTCCGTTATTTAATTTTTAAACGTTTATGTCGTATATATATATATATATTATTATATATATATATATATATATATATATATATATATATATATATATATATATATATATATATATATATATATATATATATATATATATATATATATATATATATATATATATATATATATCTTTCTTTTATATTATTGCTTGGAACAACTCCATGAGCAGCATGGGAAACCACAGCTTCGAGAAGCATTATCTTTTGGAGAGCTCTTTGAAAAAGTGTTTATAGGTTAGATGGAGAAGGTGCTAGTCCCACTGAAAGGGTGAAAACCTTACCTGGGAGTTTATATAAAGCTCAAGGACTGGCACTGAATCCAATGTTTTGAAACAAATATTTTCAACTAACAGGCATTACCCTATTCAAAGAGGGAAACTTTCTAAGAAATTTCCAAAGACCCATACGAGGAATCGAACCAGCGCCATCAACCACGTGAGTCAGGCACTATTGTACATTTATACTGTCTCTATTATACGGACACTGCTTTTCAGAACTCTCCCATCGCATACCTCCTCCACTGAGAAGAGCACATACGACACGCCTTTGTACACATTCTCATCCTTTCTCTCTCAAACTCTGAACCCCAGACTTATTCTTAAATATAAAGAGGATTGCTTAGAAGAACTATTAATGTATCTTATATATTCGGGGATTTGTTCCTTAATGTTATAATTGTTGAACTGTATTAATGACTTGCATAGCGTTTGTAATAACGTTTCGGACTTTGAGACAAAATTCTCTAGTTTGATTCCTTTAATTGAATTTTCTAGTGAAGTTCCTCCTCTTGTTTCCTTTCCTATTTCATACCTCATATTTGCCGTCTTACGAATCGATTAAATTCACCGCACCGATGTTGTAAATATATTATTATTATTATTATTATTATTATTATTATTATTATTATTATTATTATTATTATTTTTTTTTTTTTTTATTTTTTTTTTTTATTATTTTATTATTTTTTTTTTTATTATTATTATTATTATTATTATTAAATTTTATTATATTATTATTAATTATTATTATTATTATTATTATTATTATTATTATTATTACTATTACTATTATTATTAAAGGGATATAATTTCTAGTATATACTTTTGTGGGCGTGATAAAATAAAGCATCCAAAAATATCAACATTGCAAAAGAAAATGAAGTACCATTGCTATACATACCATTTCGCAGGATGGGAAATTGTTTTGTACAAAACTCTACGGGAAAGTAAACTACAATTTACATTAATTTTAATTTTGGCTAATATATTTAATTCTGACAATATACACAAGATCAAGTTTAATAATAGTTTAAATATGTCTAACCTTTGATAAGATTAACTACTTGAGTTGACAATTCTATAGCCTTTGTCATTCAAATAAACGCCGAGTTAATGTTTAGTGAGCAAATAAAAATCTTTTTCATTCTCGATTTAGAGTTGATATATATATATATATATATATATATATATATATATATATATATATATATATATATATATATATATATATATATATATATATATATATATATATATATATATATATATATATATATATATATATATAATGTGTTATATATATATATTGTTATAAATTATTTTTATTTAATAAAATATGTCTTTGTTTATTTAATATCTCGTCTAATTTAAATTATTCTCTATTTCTAATCTCTCTCTCTCTCTCTTCTCTCTCTCTCTCTCTCTCTCTCTCTCTCTCTCTCTCTCTCTCTCTCTCTCTCTCTCTCTCTCTCTCTCTCTCTCTCTCTCTCTCTCTCTCTCTCTCTCTCTCTCTCTCTCTCTCTCTCTCTCTCTCTCTCTCTCTCTCTCTCTCTCTCTCTCTCTCTCTCTCTCTCTCTCTCTCTCATATTCATCTATATTTAATTAAAGCAGTAAATTTTTTTTCCATTTTTAAAATACAGCTAAATCATTTGAGTCCTCATTCTTAGAATTTGGTACAAAGGAAAGTCAGAGTTCTGAACAATTTGTTCTCTTATTTCACAATGCGTTTAATTACCAAGGCGATGTTGCTCATTCTTAACATAAACAAATTTACTTAATACCCTTGAATTTTTTTTTTTAATTAATATCTCTTTTTTGTCCCAAACAAACGTTTTTTTTCGTAGAAGGTAAAATTTACATGAATTCTGTGAATTTTCTCCAGTAATTTTAAAGTCTGCTATAACCTCTCACAGACTATTTTCTACAATGTTATACAATGTGTGTTAAAGGCATAAATTTTACAAAATATTTTAATTTTGTATCAGTTTTTTTTTCATATTTCGCAACTAACTCAATAATTATTCACGATTTAAAAATTACAAAATTATTGCATTAAAAATTTGTAATTTTCTCCCGAATCGAAAAATAATTTCCAGTTATTCAAACTAACATTCCCTTTCAAGCGATTTTAATTCGCTTTATTTCTTTGCTATTATTAATTAAATCCTTTCTTTCATTATTAATGCAAGCAGTGTTTGAGACAGTTTACTATCTTTTGTAGAGATTCCTTTTCATTATGCATCAAACAGAAAACTTTCTTTGGTAAATATCGTCTCCAATTTGAAGAATTCTGTTTGAGACCATTTTTACACCCATGAATATAAGTTTGGGTTTAGAGAAATTCTCACTCAAATTTAATTATCGTCCTCAAACTTTGTTTGTCCATCTCTTTGTTTATATAAATATGTGATTATATATCTTTATGTAGCTCTATCTACCATTATTTATCTGTCCTCTCTTATATATATATATATATATATATATATATATATATATATATATATATATATATATATATATATATATATATATATATATATATATATATATATATATATATATATATAGAAAATTAATGTCTGCTATTGGACTCGAACCAACAACCTTTAAGATGGTAAGTCTAGCGCGCTAACCACTCTGCTACGGCAGTACAAAAGGGAATCGCATCGGAACTTGCTCACGATTTATATTCGTGACGTCAAGCCCAAAGGACTCCCCCGACTGCAACACGAGCAAAGGGTAACGAGGTCAAAGGTCGAGTCCATCGCTCGCAGACAGTTATATTCAAGATTTTAAAGTCTGCTATAACCTCTCACAGACTATTTTCTATATAGAAAATTAATGTCTGCTATTGGACTCGAACTGACAACCTTTAAGATGGTAAGTCTAGCGCGCTAACCACTCTGCTACGGCAGTACAAAAGGAAATCGCATCGGAACTTGTTAACGTTTTACATTCGTGACGTCGATTTGTAAATTATTGATGCAACTAAATTTGTAACTGTAATAAATAGGTAACAACTTGGTTTGGAGCTCTGTTGTCTTCACTATTAGATTTCTCTTTCATAGTTCTATAGAGGTGATTTCATGAAAGTGCCGAGAAATTTCTATTGGAATCAAAATTGGTTTTTGAAATTTAAAAAAAAAAAATTGTAATGTTCAATTTAGGGAATCATTGTTTCCACTGACATTGTAACTGTAATAAATAAGTAACTAGTGGGTTTAGAGCTCTGGCCTTTTCACCGTTTGATTGGTATTTTATAATTCTATAGACGTGATTTCATGAAAGTTCCGAGAAGTACAACAGATGAAATTTTTGAGTTAAAAGAGATTTCGAATTTTGATCTTCTTTTTTCCATATTTCATGACCTATTTCCAGAACCAAAGAAAACGTATCATCTTCGGTTGTAACTATGGTTTAGATTAGGAAAAGAACAAATTAATCACATGGTGAAATCCCAAAACGACGAAGGTTATCATTTACAGCAGTTGGTAAATCATTGTTACAACTGACTTTGCAACTGTAATAAATATTTAATTACTTTTGTTTGGAGCTTTTTCACTATTTGATTAGTCTTTTATATTTTTATAAACGTTTTCATGAAAGTGACAAGAAATTTCCCTTTGGGTTCGAAAATTTTTCCTTAAAATTAAAAAAATGGAATGTCTAATTAGGTAAATCATTGTTACCACTGACTTTGCATCTGTAATAAATAGGTAACTATTGGGTTTGGAGCTGTTCTTTTCAATATTAAATTAACCTTTTATAGTTCAATTGAGTTTATTTAATGAAGGTTCCAAGAAATTTCCCTTTGTGGCCGAAATATGTCTTTAAATTAAAAACCAAATAATGTCCAATTCTCTAAATCATTATTACTACTAACCTTGCAACTGTAATAAATAGGTAACTACTGTATTAGGAGCTTTGTTCTTTTCACCATTTGATTGGTCTTTTATAGTTTTATAGACGTGATTTAATGAAAGTTCTGAGAAATTTCTTTTTAAGTTCGAAGATTTGTCTTTAAATTAAAAAAGGAAATGTTATATTTTTTACATTCTTTCAATGAAATAAAGTTTGTGTTTACTGAAATTTTATATTAAATGATAATTATAGTTTTATAAAATGTAAGTCAATAGAAAGGAAGTTTGAACTAAGGTATGTACTGTATTTTAGTAAACTTCTTTATATGGAATTGTCTCTTAATTTAAAAAATAATTATAGTTTTTTTTTTTTTTAAATTATATTCTTATTCTTTCACAGTAGTGAGAATCAGCATTCGGAATCTGAAGTTTTTGGGCATTCGTCCCATCACTAATATAATATATCCTCACTTGGTTAAATATAATATTTGTTTTCCAAATATTATTCTTCGATTTTTTTTTTTTTTTATTTTTTTTTTTTTATGAAAGTTCACATCTCACGGGCATTGCCCTATTCGAGGAGAGGAACTTTCTAGGTAGTATATACCTAGGATCCCGAAGTGGGATCGAACCGGCGCCCTCAAGCACGTGAGTCAATCACCCTACCGTTCGAGCCACGGTAGACGGCAGATATTGGTATCTTTATCCACATTGTTCGCAAGTTTCACGCTTGTCACACATTAGATATTTTTCAAAGATTAATACATTTTTCATTTAGAATTAAATTTATAATTTTTTATATTATAATGTGATTCACTTCCTTTTTTTTTTTTTAAATACATACTGTATTTTGCTA
>SEYY01015610.1:105000-117500 GCA_009176605.1 Armadillidium nasatum | reverse complement strand
TTTCGTATAATATATATATATATATATATATATATATATATATATATATATATATATATATATATATATATATATATATATATATATATATATATATATATATATATATATATATATATATATATATATATATTTCACTTACTTTCTTTATTTGCTATCCCCTGCCTCTCCACTTGGGGGAAGCGGGCTTCCTTAAGGAATTTTGACCCTCGAGTGGACCAAACCCAGAGTTCCCCCTGTGAAGAAAAGGAGCGGTACATCCAGCGTTGGTCAGAGTTGTACACTCTCGTAGTAGGTGTCTTGTGTCATCCAGAGTCAGAAAGATAAATCTATGGAAGTAGGGGAGGTTGATTTATTTATTATTAATCAATATTTATGAAGAAGGGTTGAGAACCAGAGAGAAGTCGGGACAACATTACACGGGTTTTACTGTTGAATGTTTGTTCTAAAGGGAATAGAGCATGTGGTTTCTTGTGTATTCTTTGATTGCTCATTGCATTATTTGTGTTTGGAGGTAGGGGGGAATTGTAAATGTTTTTGGTAGAATGACGAAGGTGTGGTATTTTTCCTTCATTTTGAGGGGAGCTTTGCCAAAGGGTTTTCATCTTATCTCATTGTTGTTTTTTATTTCGATGATATTTAGTTACAGTATATTTAATTGAGTAGTGTTAGAAGAGTGTTGGAATGTTTGTTTTAGTCTTGGTAGAAATGACCGTACAGTTTGTAGGTTGTAGGTTGTAGGTTGATGCTTCTTATGTAAAAATGTGTGAAGAAATACGGAGGTTTGTCCTCGTGTGCGAGACTCATTACATTTAGGACAAATATATGCTAAGGGTTCGAGAGTCGATTCCATATCAGCGGTTACTCTAAAGAATTGAAGTGAATAGTCTGTCCTACGCAAATCAAGACAAAAATAGATAAATTAACAATAGAGGCGTTGGCCCTTGGGAACAGCATACGCTGGGTGACGGTCTTGAAGGTTAAGCCCTTCAGCGGGTAGCGAGAAGAAAAATGCATTTTTGAAGATTTGTCGAGTTTCTCCATTGGGTTCCCTTCTTGATACTCTTGAAAAGTTTAACGACATGTTGGATCTGATCCGGGCTCTACTTTATAACTCCTGATGTTGTGCCTAAATGAAATTTTAATTTTAAGGAAAAAAAATAAATCATGTTATGAACGATTATTTTTCTTTCTTAAAATCGATCGGAAGCAGCCATTCGAAATTGTAAAAAATTTTGGCACAGAGTTCTTCAGAGAGAGATTGTAAATTACAACTTTATCTGACCTCATATTCTTCTCTCGTTAAAAAGAGATTATTAATTACAACTTCATTTGACCTCTTGTTCTTCTCTCATCAGAGAGATTATTAATTACGATTTTATTTAATCTCATAGTCAACTTTATTTAACCTCTTATTCTTCTCTTTACAGAGAGAGATTATTAATTACAACTTAATCTAATCTCTTTCTTCTCTCTTCAAAGAGAAAGATTATTAATTACAACTTCATCAAACCCCTTTACTCTTCTCTCCCTTTTCCATTTTTTTTTCATTCTTAATTCATATTCTTTCATTTGAAACATTTTTCTTGGTCATTCTACTGTTATATCCTCTTGTTTCATTTCCCCTCTCTGTGCGTGAAACATATCTGGATAAGTTTTATTATATATATATATATATATATATATATATATATATATATATATATATATATATATATATATATATATATATATATATATATATATATATATATATATATATATATATATATATATATATATTATTTACAAATTTTATATTATTTATATATATTATTTACAAATTTTACAATTTTCCTTTGTTGAATTAAGGTCAGCGTATAAAGTGAAGTATCATAAATTTGCATTCATAAGCATTTAATCAAGATACAAAAGCAAAATGCCTTGATGAATTTTTATTCAAATCTTTTCTGCAGATATTTTGTTGACTGAAAATTTTAAAGGGAACGCGTAACGTCATGCAGTCCCATTTATAATTCTGATGATCTCTTAAATGGAAGCAAGGTAATATCTGCCCTTGTCGCAGGACCATCAAATAGTTCAAAATTTCTCTTGTAACTCAAAGCATGTACGGTTTATATATATATATATATATATATATATATATATATATAATATATATATATATATATATAATATATATATATATATATATATATATATTATATATATATATATATAAACTTTTTAAATCTTCTGTACGAGGAATCGAACTCTATCCTTTAGGTTGGTAAAGACTGAGCGTTACCTCCATGCCACGACTGTTGCATATATATATATATATATATATATATATATATATATATATATATATATATATATATATATATATATATATATATATATATATATATATATATATATATATATAAGATTTTAAAACCACTAAAATAAAGAAATAAAAGCAGGAGTTTACGTTTTCGTCCCATATCATAAGCCGGGCCTTATCAAAACTTTGATGATCCCGGCTTATGAGGGGCGAAACGTAAATCCCTGCTTTTATTTCTCTATTTTAACGGTTTTAAAATCTTTTTATGTAAGTTCAGAATACGAGGCATTAGTATTCTTTAATTGTGTTTTTATATATATATATATATATATATATATATATATATATATATATATATATATATATATATATATATATATATATATATATATATATATATATATATATATATATAATGTGTGTGTGTATGTGTATGTGTGTTT
Source organism: Armadillidium nasatum (assembly GCA_009176605.1). NCBI lineage: Eukaryota > Metazoa > Arthropoda > Malacostraca > Isopoda > Armadillidiidae > Armadillidium > Armadillidium nasatum. The sequence continues at coordinate 114,749 of SEYY01015610.1, read as the reverse complement.
TATGTATGTGCGAGTTGTTGTGGGTGTTAATTTGTGTCTGTTCTTTCTACAAGGTTTATGCAACCCCATTTTGCATTTGGAGTTCGATAAGAATGAATGGAAGTTTAATTTATTTTAAATTATCGAAGGTCTATCGGAGTCAGATTAGACTATTAATACTCTCAGGTAAGCCTTTTATTTCATTTATTTTATTACTTAATTTCAACATCACTCTTTGTTCCCTTATATTAATGAATTTTAAAGTTATTCCCATTTAATAATTCATATTTGTTATTTATAATGATACAGTTTAAGTATTTTGTTTAAATTTTATGTAATCGTTTCTAATATGTTCGTTGGCACACGGTTGTTAATATATTTTCATGATCTGTCTTCAAATTTATTTACATAACGTAGATGTTTTTTAGTATCAGATTATTTATTTATTTTACAATTTGCCGACCTTGAAGGTAATGATCATTATTATTTCATTCTGATGGATGCTTTTCCAAGAAATCAATTTTAATTTCATACCATTCAAAAGAATGTTTTTGAATGTCGTGAAATAAATTTTCAATGCCTAGTCCCACAAATTTGTCCAAGTTTCACGAATTAATGGTTAGTTTTTTACCTTGTCCTTCTTGATGTTCCGAACAATTTAGTACTTCGACCATAAACACTAGTTTCAACTGGAACGTTGGTGTCAATGAATGCTAATACCAAAGTTTCCGGTGACAGATACCACAAATAGTTATTGAATTTATATAAAACTGCTTTGCTTATGTCTTTATTGACGTTTCTGTATGAATGAAAATCGCATAGGAATTGCAAATCTTGAACAGAAACCAGTTGCAATAAGTGATCTAATCCATGCTTTCATGAAATAAATTTCTAACCACGGACGAAGAAGAGAAGCAGTTTATTCTTTAAATTGGGCCCGAATATAGGAGAAAATATTCTGATGCGAAAAAAATCTTCGCTTTGTAAGTGAATTTTAAGACAGATCGTGAAAATATATTAATACCGTATGTTAACGAACACAATATTAGAAACGAGTATGGAAGGGAAATATTTTCAGAAAGTAAATTTCTTTTCCCATCCACCTTGCTTGATGAAAGGCTCCTGAAGATCTGAATGATATTCCTCAGAGAGGAATTCCCTGAAGAAAATCATCATCAGTTCTAGCATTTCTGTATAGTCCATCGCGAAAATGATTTCCTTCTTTAAGATTTGTTAGAGCAAATTTAAGAAGGATATCAGTGTTCGGAAAATGTTCTTTGACGAATGTATTTGTAACACCAGATTATGATTTCACTTTGTGTATTTTCAACCAACTTTTTTTAAGAATTTTTTGAAAATCGAAAAATCAGGCTCAAATGACGAAAAATGGTGGTAGAATCAAAAACCACTTTAAAAATAATCTCATTTATATGGTAGGTATATCTCTTTTTTTTTTTTCAAACAACACACACCTTGAAAACGACCTGTGTTTGCATTTGGAGTCGTTTCAATACTCAAAACTGAACCCTTTCCTTTTTTTATATATATTTTCCATTTTACGAGTAAATTTAGCATTAGCTTGACATTCTCCACTCTCCGAAGGAATCGAAGGTGCATCTAATAACTGTTCCATTGTCCTGAAAATAACTAGCAGACTCTGTGACGCACACACTTTTACTGCCAGTCTCACACTAAAGTATGTACGTAAAAATTTTATTAATATCAATTTTATCATCACTGTTAATTATATTTTCAGAAAGTTAAAGATTACGTAAGTTAAAAGAACCGAGGGCTCAAATTTTGAAATCTGCACACTTGACAAACATATTTCTCTCGACATCTTTAATCGACATGCGACACCTGTTACTGCTCTCACATCAAACCAAAAATTCACACACCTCTTATTGGTGTTACATGTACTAATTAAGGTGGTTGTCCCAATTGAAATACAACACTTCAAAGATAAGAGCCACCCTATATATATATATATATATATATATATATATATATATATATATATATATATATATATATATATATATATATATATATATATATATATATATATATATATATATATATATATATATATATATATATATATATATATATATATATATATATATATATAATGTTAGTCATAACTTTACCCTTGTCTTGAAAGCCTCTCAAATATTCCTGTAATAGAAGCACACATTTATGTTCATACATATTCACACACACACACACACACACCTACACTTACACAGGATCTACACTTATGTCTGTGAAGCACGAAATCTTAAAAATATGCGTGTACGTTAGAAAAGTAAAGCCCAGCGGGTCATATATCAAAATTTAAATTTTTTTTTTTTTTTTTTTTTTTGGTTGTTTGTTTATGTCGGTATTAAGTTCTATGATGTCATGTTAAATCACGTCTTGCGACTTTCCGATTATAAATAAATAAATAAAAATGGAAATAATAAAATAAAAGTGATTTTATTTTTATATTTTTCATGTTAAAAAGATAATTTTAATGTTAATTTTTGTAAACTGATTCAGAATGATCAATTTAAATAGGTTAAAAATCTTTGTTTTTAAATTTAAAAATTGGTTTATATTAAAATGTTTTCTGGTCTTTCGATATATCGAAAAATTTACATATTTAATCGATAACAAAAGACCTGTTATAAATGAGTATAATATAATCATTACTAACGTAATTTGACATAAATAGACCTAACGTAACATAACGTAAAATATCCTATTTAATGTAACAAATATTGTATTCCAAACATTGATTATTGATTATTATTATTTTTAAGCGAAATAAATATTGATTATTATTATTTTTAAGCGAAATAAATACTGAATATTGATTTTTATTATTTTTAAGCGAAATAAATATTGATTATTATTATTATTTTTAAGCAAAATAATATTTGCCTCTTTGATTGATTACTGATTATTATATTTTTAAGCGAAGTAAATATCGATTGTTGATTATTGTTAATTTTAAGCGAAATAAATATTGATATCAATATAGAAAAACCAGAAATCTGATTAACAAAAGCCATGTTCATGAATAAACCAAAATAAACGATAAATTGTATTTTTAAGTGGTATTTTGTAAATGAATTCATAAAATTTCAACAAAAATTAAAAATCTAACCTATAGCCTCAAATCGTCGACAGGCAAAATCGAAAATTTTGTCGAGTTTTGAAAATATGTTGTCGATTATTAGTTTTGTTTTGTCGACATTTTTGGACAAGAGATGAAAATTTTGTTAATGGGAGTGTTGACGATTTAGAAAATTTTACTTTTCTTTTAATTTGTCCTGTCGATGATTTAGGTTTTTATATTTTCCTATTGGAAATTCTGATGCGTATGAAAAGCCTTATAACCCACACATTTGATAAGATTAAAAAATGAGCTTTATTTATAGGTCATATAAGTAACACCTTTTAATATTTTTGTGATTGCAATTTAGAAGACTCATCCATTTTAAAATTCAGATATATATTTGAATAATTTAGTAAATAAATGTAACCCCTGATCTGTGAGTGGTGAACAAATTAAAACTATAATCATCATCACTCACTTGTAGGGAGGGTACAAGGGCTCACGTAAACATATGAGTGTTCCATACATTTGTATACTCAGTTCGTTTTTGTATCCCATAATAAATATGAACATAAAAATATTAACTGCGAATATATATATATATATATATATATATATATATATATATATATATATATATATATATATATATATATATATATATATATATATATATATATATATATATATATATATATATATATATATATGTAAAAGGTACTTTCGTTTGAAACCCTAATTTATTATGTGTGATCATTCTCTTGGGAGATGTAAGAGCTTCATAGGTATATTTGCCTCTTTGATTTCCTATGGAAGAAGGTCTGCGTTTTTTGTGCATAAGAAATGAGTTTTTATTAGTCTTAAGAGACTGAGAGGAATTTACGAACGAATAGGTTGTGTATCCTTAAAAGTTGTTCTTTGAATAATTTTTGTATATTCATGAATTCATTTATATTTGTCTTGAAATAAAATGATAGTCTTATTTTTTTTTTAAAAAGAGTATATAAAAGCTCCTCAATTAAATGCAATTATATTTAATTTTAATAATGCAGGATTAATTACTAATATTTTAATATTCATAATTTCAATAAAGAGAGCTGTAAAATCTCAATTTTATAATCAAATACATTTAAGTAGGTTATACAATTTTTGGCAAAAATATATTTTTTTTTTTTCATTTTTTTCATTTTTTTCAAGAAAACTGAACGGTATAAATGTCATTTAACCTCCAAAATCATTAAGTTTGAAATTACCCTTTATATAAGCTATTCATAAATTACATTTTTATATTTTCTGGTTTGTGGTACCATTCAATTATTTACTTGTTATTATATGAATGTTGTCGATTTGCTTAGGCCGCTAATTGCTCTTTGTTGGTTAATATTAACCAATAATTTGAGAAAAATTTATAAAAAATATATCGGAAGGCTTAGGAATAAAAAATACATTATATTTCCTTCCTTCGTTCAAAATTTTGAGGTTATAATTAATATAAACAAGAACAACAATTAAATCACTATACAAACAAATCAATTAGAGGGTCTGATATCTGTTTACCCCTTGTATATATATATATATATATATATATATATATATATATATATATATATATATATATATATATATATATATATATATATATATATATATATATATATATATATATATATATATATATATATATATATATATATATATATATATATATATATATATATATATATATATATATATATATATATATATATAATAAAAGGTAAAGTAACTTCAAAAATGAACTTAGTGATATATAACTTTGAAAATCGGATTTGGAATGCAAAAACAAGGAAAAATATATTTACCGTTCAAAATGAGCGCAGCGTATAGTGCTTTATATGCGTTATATATATATATTATATATATATATATATATATATATATATATATATATATATATATATATATATATATATATATATATATATATATATATATATATATATATATATAGTTGCTTGCTCTGTATAGGGGTGTTGTTCGCCCCTGTATGCAGTACGTTTCTCACATCTGGGGTGGTTCCACACATGCAGCTATTCTCGAAAAGGTGGAGTCTAGGGCTTTTCGTCTTATCAATTCTCCCGCTCTTACTAACTCTCTCCAATCTCTCTCTTCCCGTCGAATTGTTGCGTCACTCTCCCTATACTATCGCTATTACAACGGACATTGCTTTTCTGAACTCTCATGTCGCATACCTCCTCCATTGAGAAGGACTCGTGCGACACGACTTTCTACACAGTCTCATCCTTTCTCTGTCAAAATCTCCGACCCCAGACTTAACCGCTATGCTCAATCTTATATATACTCTACTGGTAAAGTCTGGAACACACTCCCATTATCTGTTTTCACAACTTCCTTTGTCTTGCACACTTTTAAACGCCGTGTATCGGGTCACGAAGGCCATTAGCGACCAGATTCCGATTGCTCCCCAACTCTGGTGGATATTGGTAGGCCTCTGACCTTTGCCCACCAGAGGAGACATTATATATATATATATATATATATATATATATATATATATATATATATATATATATATATATATATATATATATATATATATATATATATATATATATATATATAAATAAGGGTAGCAGGGCTAGTAACCATAACTTTCAATTTCATGGCTTGCAGCAAATCCAAAACATGCATTTGAAACTAATAGCCTAGAAACATTATCTAGAGAACTCTAGGAAAAAGAATTTAGAGCCTGAATGGAGGAAGATGCTGGTCTCACTTACGGTGAAGATCCTAGTGAAGTTTGATGGAAAACTCAAGGTTTCTAATTGGAAATCATTATGCCGAGAAAATCTATTAAATTACTCTAAAAGTTTAATAAGAGATTACGTGTAGAAGTCAGAAGGAATATAATTCTATTCTGACAGAAAGAGTAAAGACTTTTTTTTGAGAGTTGATGAAGAATATATATATATATATATATATATATATATATATATATATATATATATATATATATATATATATATATATATATATATATATATATATATATATATATATATATATATATATATATATATAATGTGTGTGTATGTAGGCTGGAGCTTAAGAGTTATTCAAACTTTTATGCAGAAGCATGACTATAATTTAAAGAAAAAAAAGTCTTTTATATAAATAGTTAAAAATCTTTTGGCTTATAAATTTCGGAATAAAGTTTTCGGGTTGAATATAATATTCAGCTCATTAGTTTGGAAAATGCAAATTTTAAAACTTTTGCAGACCGTATTTAAATTGAGAAAAATGTCGTTTATTTACAAACTACTGAGTCAAAAACTTTATTTTCATGAAACAAAAGAAATGTTTTTGCAACATTATATATATACACATACAGTTATATAAAATATATATATATATATATATATATATATATATATATATATATATATATATATATATATATATATAATATATATATATATATATATATATATATATATATATATATATATATATATATTTCCCATGTTAAAACAAATTTACAAGCCCTCACTCTTACATTACCTTTATAAAATAAAAACAAAACAAAAAAAAGTGGCAAAACTCGAAGCATCCTCGGAGATGCTTCGAGGGGCGGAATCCAAAGAATGTTCTTCATCCACCCCTAACCCCATCATCACTTTGGAGTTGGCGGCCTCCGATGATGGGGATGGTGCCTCCAGGACCCGGCGTCCGGCTTGCCCCGGTGCACGGTCTTCTGTTTGCATTAATTCTCCAACATTCGCGGTCTTTTTTCTAATTCTTTGTCGAGCACCATCTCCCTTCAAAACCTCATCTATTGTTCTTAACCGAAACTTGGGTGCTTGAGTGTGCTGACAGCAAACCTTATTCTGTTACTTATACTGTCTTTATCCTCAATTTTCAGCCAAAGGCGGTTGTTGCGCAACGATGTTATTTGCTCTCGTGTCTCTAATTTGGAGTCTCCTGAATTCTCTACTTTATGGCTTAAGCTCTCTGGCAATTCTACTACTAAATTTATTTGTTCTGTCTATTTATTTCTTAATTCAACTGACTATAAAAAAATTCTTCGACAATTTAAACTCCAAAATAGAGCACATTCTTTCTTCTCCTTTCTCCGAAATCATCAATTTAGGTGATTTCAATGTTCACCACCGCCAATGGCTTTCATCTAGTTCTCATGATCCAGCCGGTGAACTCGCCTACGACTGTTCTATCCATAGCAACCTTGAGCAGTTGGTGCAACTCCCTACCCGTATCCCTGACCATCTTGGTGATGAACCCAACATACATGATCTTTTCTTAACCTCTTATCCTTCTCATCATACTGTTAAACTCTTTCCTCCTCTGGGTTCATCCGATCACCTTCTTATCTCCGTATCTTGTTCTGTCTCTTCAAATCTTCCGCAAGAACGGCCCCCGCCTTCTCCGAGGAGACGATTTCTGGCACTTCGGTTCTGCTAACTGATCTGACTTGCGGTTTTACTTCACTGATTTTCCATGGAATGATTACTGCTTTCGTGGGAGGGGTCCCTCTGAGTGTGCTGAGATCAGAACCGAAGTGATTCTCTTTGGAATGGAATCGTACATTCCATATTCTTTCCCTTCTAATAAACCTAACAAACTTTGGTTTAACTCTACTTGCTCTCGCGCTATCCACTGCAGGGATGCTGCTTTTAGTGATTACCGTCGTCTTCAAATTCAAACTCATTCAATTTGTATTTCATCCCGGAATCGTCCAAAAATTTATTCGAGATACCAAAAACTCTTTTCTCCGCCGCAAATGCAATAATCTTTCTGGTTCCGCTTCCTCTCGCCATTTCTGGTATTTTTAAAAAAATGTCAACTCTAACTTTGCTTCTTCCTCTTTCCCTCCTCTAGTTTCTTCTGATAGCACAACTGCCATTTTACCTTCTTCTAAAGCTGAACTCTTTGCTCAAACTTTTGCCTCTAAATCTACCTTGGACGATTCCGGAGCTATTTCTCCTCCTTCAACCGCCTCCAACTTGTTTATGCCTAACAATGTAATTTCTTTTAAAGATGTCATTTCTGCTTTCTCTGAGCTTAACACTAAGAAGGCGTATGGTCCTGATGGTATCCCTAGTGCGGTTCTCAAAACTTGTGCTTTTGAACTTCAACCCTGCCTTGGTAAACTATTTCGTCTCTGTCTCTCCACTTAGACCTTCCCTTCTTGCTGGAAACATGCGCTCATTCAGCCTGTGACGAAGAAGGGGGACCCATCTCAACTCTCTAATTATCGTCCTATTTCTTTAAACTCAGTTCTTTCTAAAGTTTTTGAATCTATACTTAAAAGGAAGGTTTAGAAACCCCTTTATTCTTCTAATCTTATCCCTGATCACCAGTATGGCTTTCGTAAAGAACGTTCTACTGGTTATCTTCTTTCCCTACTTTCTGACTCTTGGTCCTCCGCTCGTCGGGGTTTCGGTGAGTCTCTCGTTGTGGCGCTGGACATATCGAAATCCTTCGATAGAGTCTGGCACAAAGCTTTGATTTCCAAACTTCGCTCTTTCGGAATCTATCCTTCTCTCTGTGACCTTATCTCTAATTTTCTTTCCGGTCATCTATAGCAGCCGCTGTAGACGGCCACCATTCTTCCTTTAAATCTATAAATAGTGGTGTTCCTCAAGGATCTGTCCTATCCCCAACTCTTTTTCTAATTTTCATCAATGACCTTCTCTCTATTACTTAGTCTTCTATACGCTTCTATGCCGATAACTCCACCCTTCAGTACTCCTTTCAATTTGAAAGACGCCCAACCCCACCCAACAGCAGTTGATAGATTCAAGAAGTATGGCCTTGTAACAACTGAATTCTGATCTTTCTCGTATTTCAAATTGGGGCAGAGAAAACATGGTTGTTTTCAATGCCTCAAAAACTCAATTCCTTCATCTTTCTACTCGACACAACTACGACATTTTCGAAAACACTCAAATCAAACCTTCATCTGTCCTCAATATTCTCGGTGTTTCTTTTTCTCGTGATCTTTCTTGGAAAGATCACATTACTTCTCTTTCTAAACAAGCTTCGAAGAGGTTGGGTGTTCTGAGGCGCCTTCGGGATTTTTTTACGCCACTCCATTTGCTTTCTCTTTATAAGAGTGTTGTTCGCCCCTGTATCTGGGGTGGATCCACACATACAGGTCTTCTCTAGATGGTGGAGTCTAGGGCTTTTCGTCTTATAAACTCTTTTGCTCTTACTAACTCTCTCCAACCTCTTTCTTCCCGTCGAATTGTTGCGTCACTCTCTCTATACTATCGCTATTACAACGGACACTACTCTTCTGAACTCTCACGTCGCATACTTCCTCCATTGAGAAGGGCTCGTGCAACATGACTTTCTATACAGTCTCATCCTTTCTCTGTCCGACCCCAGGCTTAACCGCTATGCTCAGTCTTACATATACTCTACTGGTAAAGTCTGGAACACACTCCCTCTATCTGTTTTCCCAACTTCCTTTGACTTGCACACTTTTAAACGCCGTGTATCGGGTCATATCGGCCATTAGCGACCAGATTCCCAACTGTTCTCCAACTCTGGTGGACATTGGTAGGCCTCCGGTCTTTGCCCACCAGAGGAGACATAAAGGAAAAAAATATATATATATATATATATATATATATATATATATATA
>SEYY01015610.1:92500-97500 GCA_009176605.1 Armadillidium nasatum | reverse complement strand
ATTGAGATACTTATAGTTTTGTTTTAAAATTTATTCGGAATAAAAATGTGGGTTAATCTGTTTACATTTTAATATAAATGATTATGAAAGGGTTTGAAATTTCTTTTTTCGTATATTTGATGTTTTCTTTTTGGTGATATGTAATCATGACCCCTCTAGGGGTATTGACACCCAGGTTGAGAAACGCTTTTCTACAGCATAGAATATGTAAGGAAATTGTTTCCGAATTAATATTCATATTTCTTCTAAAGTTCTACTTCTAATTCTACTGATTATTATTATTATTATTATTATTATTATTATTATTATTATTATTATTATTATTTTTATTATTATTATTATTATTATTATTATTATTATTATTATTATTATTATTTATTATTTCTATCTTTACTATCCTATTTCTTCATATTCATTGTTTACGTTTTTATTTTTTATTCCTTATTCATATATATAATATATATATATATATATATATATATATATATATATATATATATATATATATATATATATATATATATATATATATATATATATATATATATATATATATATATATATATATATATATATATTAATATATTCATTTATATTCTTTATAATCCATTAAAGTCCTTATATTCTTCGTCATCTTTTTAAATGACGAAAATGTGACGTTTCTGATTGGCCATTTTTAATGTAATTATTTAAAGATATTTCATTTGAAGATGTCTTTAAAACGTGACCTGAAGGCGAAATGATGCACCAGCTGTTTCTAATTTTCATGCATATATATATATATATATATATATATATATATATATATATATATATATATATATATATATATATATATATATATATATATATATATATATATATATATATATATATATATATATATATATATATATATATATATATATATATATATATGCTTCATATTAAAACACGAAGAATCTTTATCACAAACCTTTTGTTTTTGCTCTATTTTTTCTTGGTTGAAAATAACTATGAATGAAGTTTTTATTGAAATAACTATACAAGTATTGAATTATTTTTGGTCTTAATCAATTTACGTTCTCTGCCTAGACCAGCGTTTTTCCAACCGGGGACCACAGAAGCTTTGAGGTGGTCCTTAAGGAAAAAAATGTTTATTTAATTTAGGAATATTACATATGAGAATATGGGGTTAGGACCCAGGAGGTCCACAAGCAAAATAAAGGTTGGGAACCCCTGAACTAAACATTTGGAGATAGTCAAAATCTTCTGAATCAGTTTCAATAGATTGCATGATAACTTTTAACAAAGAGTTCCGTAATTACTAATGTAATTGCTTGGTTGATAGCCGAATTTATAAGAGGATTATGTAAAGCAATGGAAATGGAAAGTAAATGAAGATTTTGTGCTTCTTTCCCTGCAGCGTCAGCATCAATTTGATCGTATTTTCCTACTTCTGAAGAAACTTTAAAAAAAATATTCATAAAATTTTTTTTTTTTAATTCATGAGGCATGTAACTCTAGTTCTGTATTTCTTTTATAAAAGTTTATGTATTTCAAATGATTAAAAATATGTCTAGGAAAATTAATGCTTATTTAGTAAGTGAAATTGACGCACAAAATATCATCGATAATCTGTCATTTGTCTGTTTCGTATATGCCAGAACTGAAATATATAGGTTTATTTAGACTGTTAAGTTTATTTCTAAACCTTTCACTTTAAAGAGTTGAACTACCTGCTCCAGATTGTTATGAACTATAAATTGGTAAGCGAGTTCATTCCAAATGTATCTTCAAAATTAAAGGAAAGCCATTGGTGATGGTGAAAATTGAAAGTATCCAGAATGAAAATTTTAAAGGAAAAAAAAGAGAGAATATGTTTTAATTTTGGAGCAGAGTCGAAGAATTGGAAGGACAATAGCGAACATTGAGATTACCCAGAATGAAAATTTTGGAGAAAAACACGAAAGAATTTTTTATTTTGGAGATAAAGAAACATAAAAGATGAATTAGTAGTAGTTGAGTACCATGAGAGCTGAAACTATAACATAGATAATACTGAAGACTCAAAATAGTGACATAAGAACGTGTAAAAAAACAGCTACTCAGATACACACAATCCTTTTATGAAAACTGAGGGTAATCAAAAATAAATAAATAAATTTTTTATATATGCTAGAAATATGAGAAAAGATTTAAACGGTCAATATTGAGAAATGTGTGCCACCAATCATTGCTAACTAATCCTTCACTAATCTAATCCTACACTAATCCTACTAATCTAATCCTAATCCTATACTAATCCTACACTAATCTTTCATTTACAGACAGACAAACAGCCTGAATTCCTGATAAATTTAGTTCGATTTTTATGGAGTTATAAAAAGTAGTCTTTTAAAATTCCTTCAACACAATAACTGCGTGGCTTTAGTATAACATGAAAACTATATATATATATATATATATATATATATATATATATATATATATATATATATATATATATAATATATATATATATATATATATATATATATATCTATATATATATATATATATATATATATATATATATATATATCCGAAAAGTTTTGCTGCTCCTCAAATTTAAAACTTGAATTTCATTTATTTATTTATTTTTTTATTTTGTAAAATCTTAAAATTCGAACACATATGGGAGGAGCATCATACAAAAACGTTGCAAGTATACGGGCGAGTCTAAATCGTATGAAAAATTGTCTTAGAATATTGTTCCTTTTCCAGCGAATAACACACACACACACACACACACACACACACACACACACACACACACACACACACACACACACACACACATACCTGCATTCAAAATTAATTCTACTAAAATTAAAAATTGCTGTTTTTCTCTCTCAGTATATATATATATATATATATATATATATATATATATATATATATATATATATATATATATATATATATATATATATATATATATATATATATAGGAACCGACCGGCCCCGGCCCCGGCCCCGGCCCCGGCCCCGGCTAAAAATCAGGGAAAACCGGGGTTGCCGGCCGGGGTTAAAATGGCAAATTATATAAAAAAAATTTTCTTTTTTTTATTTTCAGCCGATTCTGCTGAAACTTTCAGTGTATATAGATTTTTTACCGGTAAGAAAAGTCCTTTCTAGCGTTTTTCCGAGTCTATTACGGTTAAAAAAAAAAAAAAATTTTTTTTTTTTGTGGAAATTTTACCCTTTTTCAATAGAATGGTGGTGCCAAACCACTTTTTATAATGAGCTGAAAGTTGGACTATTTATTCAAAATTATATGGGCTACAAAAGCCTCTAATAGACTTTTGTTTCCAGAGTTATAGGAAAAATGTTATAAGCCAAAAACTGACCAACTATAGAAAAAAAAATTTTTGAACTAAAAAAATCCACCTTTTCAGACAAAATCTTTTTTTTTAAAAATACAACTATAACATTTCCTATTTTTGGTGTGTATAGAGGAGGGGTGGGGCTACAAATTCCTCTATGTACTTTATTCGATGAGATTCGTTGGTTTTGAGATATAGCCTTCAAAAAGGTCCATTTTTGGCCAAATTTCAAAAATTCCCAAAGTTTGAGAGGCTATATCTCGCTTCAAACAAAGGGCATTTTAAAATGCACTAAATAAAAATTGTTGCCCTGTTCCTCTTCTAAACAATATTCACAAAAAAAAAAAAATAGTAGGTAGCATTTTTTTTTTTAAATAATTTTTTCCTCCAGAAGGGTACGATTTTTGCAAAAAAAAAATTTCTAGACGTGATATTAAAAATCTATTCCCACCAATGCAAGAAATTGGGGCAAAGGTATTCAGTTAAATTTTCAGCTCATGTGGACCAGTGGTTTGACCCAGTTATTCATTTTTTTTCAACTTTGGGTCCAAATAAGTTTCAAACCGTTATAGACTCAAAAAAATGCTCGAAATCAACTCAGAACTTCGTGAAAAAATTCACATATTTTGAAAATTTCAGCTCAATCATTCAAATAATAAAAAAATTTTCAAACAAAATATAAGAAAATTAAGATTTTTTTCTTTTCTGTTTCTTTTGACCGCTCCTTTTCTGCTAGTGAATGTTCATCTTTGTGTTTTGATTTTAGATACTCCAAAAAGATTTGGTTGAAATTTTTTTTACTTGTAGCACCCGGAGGTTCTCTTCTAATTTTCTGACTGCAGATGTTACATTTAGCTATTTCGAGCCTATCCTGAAACATTGTAAAGTATTCAAATACTGCAGAAGCTGATCTTTTAGCCATATTGACTGAAAGTATAAAAAATAATAATTTTTTAAATAATGCAGCTAAATGATACAAGTTTGATATATAGCAATAAAATAACAATGATATGTATAAATACAGGTTAAATTGATAATTTTATATCTTACATTTTTTCAAACTTTACCTTAGGGTCTTACCTAGGTAAACCGTGTTGAATCACTATTATGAATTAAAATAATTTTTTTTTTAATTTTTGTACTTTTTTTAAAATTTAAATATACAAAACTGTAATTTTCTGATTTTTTTTTTTTAGAGAAAATGCATATAATCATTAATTTAAGTGAATGTTGCCTATTCTACTCCTTCCTTACAATTAAATAAACCTTATATCTAATTTTCTTAACCTAAAATTTCAGTGCTTTTGACCTCTTTACAAATTTTAGGAAACCCCGGCCCCGGCCCCGGCCAAATTTGGGTGACCCCGGCCCCGGCCAAATTCCAGCCCCGGTCGGTTATATATATATATATATATATATATATATATATATATATATATTATATATATATATATATATATATATATATATATATATATATATATATATATATATATATATATATATATATATATATATATATAAAGGGGAAACATATGTGATTAAAAGCTATTAAAAGGGCGAAGCTCACTTTGCAACACTATTTTATCTCTCTTGAACCAGAAACACGTTTGTAGAATTAGGACAAAAGATGAAGGCTTGAAATGTATATAG
>SEYY01015610.1:87500-90000 GCA_009176605.1 Armadillidium nasatum | reverse complement strand
TGCCTTGATGGGGGAGCTCGTTCGCTTGAATTTGTTCTTGAATCGAACTTTTTTTTTGGTTTTAGAATAGCTCAGCGGTAATGCGTCGAGCTTTTGTTTTTCTCAGTCGCAACATTCGGTGGTTCGACCTCGGAGGAGGAAAACCTTCTTTGCTTCTCCTAAATGTTCTATATTATCATATATATATATATATATATATATATATATATATATATATATATATATATATATATATATATATATATATATATATATATATATATATATATATATATATATATATATTATATATATTAATTATGAAGTATGAAGCATAATGCTAGCAACATAGAAAGCAACATAATGAATAAAAATTTTTAAACTTTAATAATCAGCATTTTAAATAGTTAGACGTTTCGGATTAATATAAATCCATTAGCAATTATGCTTCATAATTCGTATAAGGTTCCCTAGGAACAAATCCTTAGCTTATATAATATATATATATATATATATCTATATATATATATATATATATATATATATATATATATATATATATATATATATATATATATATATATATATATATATATATATATATATATATATATATATATATATATATATATATATATATATATATATATATATATATATATATATATATATATATATATATATATATATATATATATATATATATATATATATATATATATATATATATATATATATATATATATATATATATATATATATATATATATATATATATATATATATATATATATATATATATATATATATATATATATATATATATATATATATATATATATATATATATATATATAGTGTTGAGATAGCTTCGTTCCTTGTGAACTTCAATCTAATCAGAAAGGTTAAAGCCAACACCAAAGGTTTCCACATATTTATTATAGTGTGAACTAGGGACCGACCGGGGCTGGAATTTGGCCGGGGTTGCCTAAAATTTGAAAAGAGGTCAAAAGCACTGAAATTTTAGGCTAAAAAAGTTAAATATAAATTTAATTGAGGTTTATTTAATTATAAGAAAGGTGTAGAATAGCCAACATCCACTTAAATTAATAATTATATGCTTTTTCTCCGAAAAAATTTCAGAAAATTACAGATTTTGCATAATAAAAGTACAAAAATTAATTTTTTATTTTTTTTTATTCATAATAGTGATTCAGCAGCTTTAGATATAAGACCCTAAGGTAAAGTTTGAAAAAATGCAAGGTAGAAAATTATCAATATAACCTACTGTACATTTATACATATCATTGTTATATTATTGCTATGTATCAAACTTGTTTTAGTTAGCTACATTATTTCAAAATTATTATTTTGTTTATACTTTCAATCAATATGGTTAAAAGATTAGCTTCAACAGTATGGAAGTACTTTACAATGTTTCATTATAGGCTCGAAATAGCTAAATGTAACATCTGCAGTCAGGAAATTAGAAGAGGACCTCAGGGTGCTACAAGTAAAAAAATTTTAACCAAATCTTTATGGGGGCATCTAAAATCAAAACACAAAATGAACATTCACTAGCAGAAAAGGAGCGGTCAAAAGAAACAGAAAAAAGAGAAAATTTTAAAAAAGCAAGAAGAAAAATCTTAATTTTCTAATATTTTGTTTGAATTTTTTTTTATTATTTGACTGATTGAGCAGAAATTTTCAGGTCATATGCATTTTTCCCAATGTTCTGAGTTGATTTCGAGCATTTAGACTTCGGTTTAAACCAGGTACATATTTAAAAAATTAATGAAGATACGTAAAAAAGGATTATATTTTTGGAATCCTTGTCGAATTTCAGGTAGGAAAAATTGGGAAATAAAAAATAAATTCTTATAATAGTAAAGTTTACTTATTTATAATTCTCGCGAGAATCGTACGTCTGGCAATGTCCGTTTTTTTCAACTTCTTCGAAATTGGAAAAAATGGGAAATACCCCAAATCGTCGACAGAAAAAGTTGTCTACAGTATCATCATCACTCACGGGTCGGTCGGGGGGCAGGCCCCCCGTAGACAAATGTTCGGTATAACACCAAATTTAAGTCTGTTACGTCATCAGTTGTCGTACAAAACCAATTTTTTTTTTTTTTTTTTAATTTATTTGCAAATATTTTACACTTTTCCTAACTGAAATTCGACAAGGATTCCAAAAATATAATCTTCTTTTGCGTACGTTAAGTAGTTTTTGAAATATGTACCTGGTTTAAACCGAAGTCTGACCTATATATATATATATATATATATATATATTATATATATATATATATATATATATATATATTATATATATATATATATATATATATATATATTATATATATATATATATATATATATATATATATATATATACAATGACTCCTTTTTGAGAAAACGGGTCTCAAAGTTGATTACCACTTAATTAACATGAATTTAATTAACATTAAAGTTGAACTATGGACTTCATTTACCATTACACATAAAATATAACATTTTT
>SEYY01015610.1:70000-80000 GCA_009176605.1 Armadillidium nasatum | reverse complement strand
GCTTGAGGAATATCAAAATCAGAATCCAAATAAGTGTCGACATGACCCGTTATACGTCATTTGAAGGTGTGCAGAGTCAGTCAAAGGAAATTGGAAAAATACTTTGATGGATCTATAACACTTCTGATAAATTCTTTTAATTCCATCATGGATGGATTTTGACATCTTTCCTCCTGTTTCATATCTTATGTGCAAATGTGTTTTTTTTGTGATTTCACATGATTAGGTGTATGTGATCCTAACATTAACATCAGGATTATGATTTGAGTTTTGAATGTGACTTCCCGTTCGATGGTGTCGCCTTCTGAAATTCAACTCTTAAAAAACTCAAATTCTTCATATGTTCCTCATAAAAACAAATGACAGCTTTCCTATCATATATATAAATAAATATTCTTTGTCTGGACATAAGCAGCAAATTGTTACTTTGAAGTTCTTATAAGAAACATTGCAAAGGTGAACTCAAAGAAACTGAGAAGCTGTTAAGAGTTCTCTTGATTTAATATATATATATATATTAGGGATGGAGCGATACCAAAATTTTTACCGATACCGATACCTAAAAATTACCCGATACCTAAAAATATTCGATACTACTACCGATACCGATACTTTACTCTTATCCAAAAATTTTGCCGATACCGATACTGAAAAGGTCGATATTGATACAGTATCGGAAAATATGCCGATACTTGCCGATACCGATACCGATACCGATACTTCATCCATCCCTATATATATATATATATATATATATATATATATATATATATATATATATATATATATATATATATATATATATATATATATATATATATATATATATATATATATATATATATATTATAGCGAAATAAAGTTGACCTGGGGAAAAATCCAAAGAAAACTAACAACAAAAAATATGATTTTTAATTAATGAAATTCTCAAAAAAGTAGAGCCTTTCTTCCTTTGATGTTAGAGTTTTGAATTGTAGGAAAAACTTCTTGAAGACAGTGCAGTTTTCCCTTCACCCAGTTATTCGCCACCAGTCGAAACTAAATATGAAAAATAAACAATTTAGCGAATGGAAAAAACGTAAACGTTTTAAATTTTATGAAAGTAAACTTTAAATTCTAACTTCTTTCGGCTAATATTATAAATTTAAAAATACGACTCTAGCACGAATGAAGTTAATATGCCAAAGCTAAAATTGTTAGATTAGTTTTAATAGTTTTAACCTTTATTTTTAATTCGGACTTAAAGGTGCCAGGAATATAATATTAAAATTATAAATATAACTTTGTTTAGCGCACAAGCACCGATTGCACGAAAACATACCTTTAAGTTATAAATAATCCTTTCTTGGTCTGTCTGATGTTTGTAGACGAGCCAGATGTCGTTGATGTTGCGAGTTGAGCCATCTGTATTTTGAACTTCCCGTTGGCCTGCAGATGGTTGGCTACCAAATTCTTCTTAAATTTACACTGGCATCATGGAACTAAAAAAGTTCTTTAAGAAAAATTAAATATAATGTTTATATTTTAGCTTATTAACAAGTTCTCAAAGAACTTCACTGAACCTTGTTATTGTTTAAAACAAGTGAAAGCTCTTTAGAAACGATTTTTTGTAACTCAGCTGCTCGATGCTCTTTTTAAGAAGTGTTAATTTTGAACTGCCTTTTTGACTTTTTTAGAATCTTATTTGTGACTGCTATTTAGTTGGTTTGTTTTCGCACACCTGTGCGCTGAATATAAATATTTCCCAGCACCAAAATATCAATATGTACAAATTTACAGATATTTTCCCTTTTTTTGCAAAACAAAAAGGGAAATTTCCTATATATATATATATATATATATATATATATATATATATATATATATATATATATATATATATATATATATATATATATATATATATATATATATATATATATATATATATAATATATTAAACACTAGGAGAAAAACAATAATATGAAGAAAAAAAAGTGGCCAAGTTATGAATGAGAAAATGAGAAAAAATGTAGAGTTTTTTTTGGGAAGACGAAAACTTTTAAATACTTAAAGGAAAATAATGAAAAAAAAATTTTAAAAACACCCAAAAATGTTGTACATTTAGAATGATATTTTAATGTGTTGTTTTAAATTTTCTTTAATAAGCAAAAGTTCAGAGATGATTTCTTATTAACAAAGTACGGTATTTTGATACAAATTTATACAGATAAGGAGAGGAAATTTAAAGTACTGATCTAAATTTTGGTTGTAGTTAGTTTTATGCCGATTTAAATAAGAGTGACAAAGAAAGAAATGAGGAAGATGGACAACAACAATAATAAATAGAAAATATTTGTTTATAAATTAACAAAGGGAGCTAATTATTTTTCGAATGGGACATAGTTTAAGCAGATAAGCGACTGAAACATTGAAAAACTTACTGAGATTAATGAAGATAAAAAATTTGTTTGCGGTCTTCACGATGTATTGAAAATTGACTGGGTGAAGAAAAGTTATTTTCATTGAGAAATTAATAAAGATAAAAAAAAAATTTGTTTGCGATCTCCATGATGTATAGAAGGTTTGACTTAGTGAAGAAAAGTTAATTGTATTGAGAAATTAATGTAGATAAAAAATTTGTTTGCGATCTTCCATGATGTATAGAAGGTTTGACTGAGTGAAGAAACCTTAATTGAAAAATTAATGAAGATAAAATATTTGTTTGCAATCTTCACAATGTATGGAAGGTTTGAATGGATGGAGAAAAGATATTTGTATTGAGAAATTAATGAAGATAAAAAATTTGTGATCTTCACGATGTTTAAAAGATTTGACTGTGTGAAGAAAAGCTAATTGTATTGAGAAATTAATGAAGATAAAAAATTTGTTTCCGATCTTCACGATGTATAGAAGGTATGACTAAGTGAATAAAAGTTAATTGTATTGAGAAATTAATGAAGATAAAAAAAAAAATTTGTTTGTTATCTTCGCGATGTTTAAAAGATTTGACTGAGTGAAAAAAAGATAATTGTATTGAAGGAACAATAAATAAAAGGCGATTTTGTTTACGAAAGATTAAAGCATAAAAATAATACCATTTTAAATAAGATTAAAGAGCGAGAGTTGTTAGAAATGAAAATAATAATAATAATAATAATAATAATAATAATAATAAAATATTTTTGCCAATATTTCTTATTTACATTGCACAGCAATATGAAGAATTTAATACGAACAAAGGAGGATGAACATTAGATGAATTATGTATCGATAGGATGATATTTTAATAACATTTTGAAGAGTATAGACTAAACGAAAAATATTAAAACGCTGATAGAGAATTTTTTCATTTTGTTCAAAGAATGCGCAACATAACTATTGAATATGTAAAATTCTAATTGTTATGGAAATTAAGATTTTAATCGTTATTTAAAATGGACGTAAACCTAAAACTAACTGGACGCTCATTGCATTTGTACGTGGAACGAGTTTTTTTTTTTTTTTTTTTAAAGGATACAGGAAGTAGTGAATTCTTAATAATAATAATAATAATAATAATAATAATAATAAAATAAAAATTAGAAACGGCTTATTAGGTTATAGGTCCTGAAAAAGATCAGTTACCAAAAAGAGGAATTGAAAAAGAAAAAAAAAATTTTTGATATAGGGATATGTGAAGTTGACTAAATAATAGAAACAATAAAAATATACCCAGCTGACACAATCTCACGCACTCACATACTCCCAGACGCCAAAAGAAACGAAATGTATATAAAAGATTTAAAACACTGATACTAATAAACATTAATTCCTTTTTCATTTCTCTCGTCGAGGAATGATTTTGAAAATCTCATTTTTTTTCCAAGTCAAAATCTCTCTCACGTGAAAAAGATTAATTACAAAGCTGCGTTAAGTAAACTTTCGTTTCTGTTAATGATTGAAGACTTTTTTTTTTCTTCTCCTTTTTTTTCTTTTTTTTTTTCTTTTTTTTCTTCTTTTTTTCTTTTTTTTTTTCCTTTTTGGGGAAAAAATACAAGCTTTTCTTTGTTTTTAAAAATAAAATTTTCAGTACTTTTTATATATATATATATATATATATATATATATATATATATATATTATATATATATATATATATATATATATATATATATATATATATATATATATATATATATATATATATATATATATATATATATATATATATATAGGGTTGGAAATTTGCTGGGACCGGGCTCTGGTTGGGGTTGCCTAAAATTTGTAAAGAGGTCAAAAGCACTGAAATTTTACGTTAAGAAAATTAGATATAATTTTAATTGACATTTATTTAATTATAAGGAAGAAGTAAAAGAGTCAACATTCACTTAAATTAATGATTATATGCATTTTCTCCGAAAAATTTTCAGAAAATTACAGATTTTGTATAATAAAAGTTTTAAAAAAACTTTTTTTTTTTTTTTTTTTTTTTTTTTGATTAAAAATAGTGATTCTACAGCTTTACCTAGGTAAGACCCTAAGGTAAAGTTTGAAATATGTAAGACATAAATTTATCAATATAACCTGTATTTATACATATCATTGCTATTTTATTGCTGTGTATCAAACTTGTATCATTTAGCTACATTATTTCAAAATTGTTATTTTGTTTATACTTTTAGTCACTATGGTTAAAAGATCAACTTCAGCAGTATAGGAGTAATTTACAATGTTTCAGGGTAAGCTCGAAATAGCTAAATGTAACATCTGCAGTCAGGAAATTAGAGGATGAACTTCGGGTGCCCAAAGTAAAAAAATTTCAACCAAACCTTTATTTGGGGCATCTAAATTCAAAACCCAAAGATGAACATTCACTAGCAGAAGAGGATCGGTTAAAACAAACAGAAAAGAAAAACAAAATATCGAAAAAACAAGAAGAAAAATCTTAAATTACTTATATTTTGTTTGATTTAATCCACCATGAATAAGTATAATTTGCCATTTTAACCCCGACAGGTAAACCCCGGTTTTCCCTAATTTTTAGCTGGGACCGGGGTTGACTGGGGACTCTGTCTATCCATATATATATATATATATATATATATATATATATATATATATATATATATATATATATATATATATATATATATATATATATATATATATATATATATATATATATATATATATATATATATATATATATATATATATATATATATATATATATATATGAATCGTTTTTTTGAAAGCTTAATGTAGATTAGTAATTGGAATCGCTTCGATGCTTCAAGAGGAAAGTGTGAACAGGTATTGGAACATGAATGACTTGTTTTTTTAATTAGGTTAAAAATATAATAGAGTTAGAGAGAGGTATTGTAGAAGTTTCCTAATACCGCTTTTATTTTAATTATTATAATATTTTAACCCTCCCCAAGATTAAAAGGAAACCAAATATTTTGTTCTTTAGAAAGATTTCTTAAAACATACCTTTGATTAGAACTTTGTTTTCGAAAGGAAAATTTTGACCTAAATATATCACAAGAGTTCAGCAAAAGAAATGTTTTGTCTGAGAAAATTTTAGCCACTACGCTTCATGGTAAAATAGGAGACCTATTCACCCAATATATTTTCTTTCTTCTTGTAGTTTTTCATGTAGTTAATTAAACCGGTTTATGTTTTTGCTATGGATAAGTGATAATAATAATAATGATAAATACGTAAATTTAATAATAATAATCATAATAATAATAAATATTCTCCAAATAGTAGTAGAAAATAAATAAATAAACAAAAAATATCGATTTAAGATGGTCAAATTCGACAAATATTTGATGTTTACATAAGTAATTGCATTTATATTTTTTTTGCCTCAAATTCACATCTTATTTAAGGTTTATTTTCTTCCTCTCTTTCGATTTTTTTTTTTTTTTTTTTTGTGTTGTGTGTGTGTATGTGAGAGAGACAGACACAAACATACACGGAAGCAACAGACAGGTAAGATCGATAGATTAACAGACAGATAAGACAGACAGAAGCAACAGTCAGAAAGACAGATAAGATAGAAAGACAGAAGCAACAGTCAGAAAGACAGATAAGATAGGTAGAAAAATAAACAGATAAGATAGACAGACAGACAGACTGTATTTATTGCTTTGACTCATTTTTATTTATTTTACATTTTTTATTTATGCCTTTATTTAATTTATCTATTTTATCAATTTTTGCGTTCCAATTTTATTGCTGTTTATTTAAATATATTTTTCCTCATTTTATTTCATCAATCTTTTCTTATCGCTTTTCAAGAACCTCTTTTTTTTTCTTGATTTTCTTTAGGGTTTATCAGAATGTTCTTGAATATGTTTTCAAGCATTAAGTCTTTATCACCTTTCTTTCAGATTGGAAGTAAATATATTTTTTTCCACATATTATAGTTCGTTCACACACACACTCACTAACATATATACATTCATACACATATACACACATATATATATATATATATATATATATATATATATATATATATAATATATATATATATATATATATAATATATATATATATATATATATATATATATATATATATATATATATATATATATATATATATATATATATATATATATATATATATATATATATATATATATATATATATATATATATATATATATATATATATATATATATATATATATATATATATATATATATACTATATATATATATATATATATATATATATATATATATATATATATATATATATATATATATATATATATATATATATATATATATATATATATATATATATATATATATATATATATATATATATATATATATATATATATATATATATATATATATATATATATATATATATATATATATATATATAGAGATAGAGAGAGAGAGAGAGAGAGAGAGAGAGAGAGAGAGAGAGAAGAGAGAGAGAGAGAGAGAGAGAGAGAGAGAGAGAGAGAGAGAGAGAGAGAATTAAGCAGATGTAACTGTCGGTTTTGCCATTAATTTAACATGTGTGTAATTTTAGCAATCATTCTGTTACTTCGCAAAAGACACGCTTCTCAGAAAAAAGAATTTGTATTAGTTAGATACAGTAATGCCACAATATTTTGATTCAAAAAATTATTCCTGGAAGAGAGCTTCTCACCTGTTTATAAGATATTCATAATAGCCACCCAAGGGCTTAAGGCCCAGTTTATTGAAGGAAAAGCCAGAAAAGGCCCTTATTAACATCTGCTATAGAGATTATAAATTAACTGGTGCTGTGTGATTCATGATTCCATTTAATTTATTAAAATATTATTCTACATTATATTTTCCCGTTCACTAGTAACAATCATATTAGCACCGTTATAATGAAGGGTTCAATAATTCGAATTTATGTCACAGAACACCAACTGTGACTTTTACAATGTTACGAGGTTTTTCGTGTAGCTCAGTGAAATTATTTGTTAACGATTCATGACAACAGTTCTACTTATTTACCAGCATCTGAAATTTGAGGAAAATCGAGCAAGTCAGGGTTCTGAATCATCTTTCCTGCTTGATCTGACTTTTCCAATTTATGGTCAAAAAATTTTTAAAAAATGAAGTAAAAGATTTGAAAAAATAAAAGATAAGGAAAGAAGTAGAAGAAAGAAGAAGTAAAATAAGGAATAAAAGAAGGAGAAAAGATGATTTTCTTTAATTTTTTTTTTTTCCTTTCCTTCGAATCTTAATTAAAGGTCAAATGAGAAGCTCTTCGACTCTCATTAATTGTACTTTCTTTAATAATTAAGAAAGCGATTCATGTATACATTATATATATATATATATATATATATATATATATATATATATATATATATATATATATATATATATATATATATATATATATATATATATATATATATATATATATATATATATATATATATATATATATATATATATATATATAAAATATCGTGGGTGCTCTGGCAAAATTGACCAAGTTAATTTTCCAAGTTTGTATTAAATTACAATTAAAGTCCTAATTAGAACGAAAAATCAGGATTTAAATAAAATAACCAAGAAAGAATAAAACGTTACAATTTGAAGGAAATATTAAATCCTGATTTTTCGTATACTATTTAGAACTTTATAAATTATAATTTAACACAATCTTTGGAATATTGACATGGTTAATTAATTTTGCTAGTACACCCACGACATATCTTCTGGTGGGGATAGACCAGAGTCCTACCAAATTCCACCAGAGTTGGAGGGATGTCGGAATTGTCTTCGGATAATGACCGACATGTCCCAATACACCGCATTTGCAGGTCTTTAATTCAAAAGAAATCGAGAAAATAGATAAAGGGAGTGTGTTAAAGAATTTACCATATATATATATATATATATATATATATATATATATATATATATATATATATATATATATATATATATATATATATATATATATATTATATATATATATATATATTTTTTTTTTTTTTTTAATTTTTTTTTTTTTAATAATAAAATTAAAAATATTAAAAAGTTAATATATGAAAAAATTATTTTAATTTTTAGTATTTTGTGTAAGTACCTATGTGGTACAAATAAAACGTATTTTCTTTAAAAAAAAAAAAAAGAAAAATTGTAAATTATTTTTTACGTAAAATAGTATGTGAAAACTACTTTATAGTGAAAGGGTGCTCAGACTGTGATTCTTAAGTCCATAAATCAGCAGTCGATATATTTTACTTTATTTTTATCTTTTTTTTTTTTCACAGTTATTGGGACAACTTTTTACTCTTGGAAAAATGGCATAGATCTTGATTTAGGTCCATAAAAGTTAAGAGTTTCATTTGGACGTCTCAATAAATTTAGATATATGATCCTATAAACACAAAACAATTCTCCACCTTTTGAATGCTTAAGAAGGGAATTTACTGCGATGCCTTTACCTTTACAATACGAGAGTTATGAGTAAATGATAAAATGATCTTGTTAATAAATTATAATTAGGAGTTTTAGATTTTTTTTTTTTTTTTTTTTTTTTTTTTTTTTTACAGTATTTGATAAGAATGGAAAGAGTTAAGGATATTATGTTTAATAAATGTGCATCATCTTAATCTTAAATAGCTGTTTAAAACATCTCGACCTTTAACTTGGTTCAACTTTTTCAAAAACGTAATTTAATAAGTTAAACCTTTTGTACATGTAATGTTACATAAGTTTGAGCTTAAATATTTTATGTAACGATAGAATAGTGAATGGAACTTTTTGATGTGTTCTGAAGTGTTACAAAAGGTTAGGTATATCATTTATTATGTTACGTAACTCTTCAATCTTCAGAGTAATGTTTTGTAACAAAAGTCCAAAATGAAAGAAAAATTATATTGTGAAGATATTAATAAAATCTTCGCAACTTTAATTTTGATTTTTTTTCCTATAATTTGGCAACAAGTATTAAAAAATAATTTAAAAATAATCGTTTTATTTCACTTAAAAGGGGGCATTAGTAATTAACGCTATGTAATTATCAATGGGGATTTGGACTATAACTTTATAGGTACAAGAGAGAGGGGGAGGGGGGAGTTAAATAGGAGAAATTTTTTTTATTATTCATAGACAGCTCTATGACAAAAATTGTAAAGGGAATTGGAAAGAAAGTCGCAAAAGTTTTTGAAATTCAAGAGAGAGAGAGAAAGAAGACTGATTGTGTTAATTGAATGATTTTGAATATTATTTCCTAGTTATTACAAGAACGTAAATTTAGTGATAAAGATAGCCCACAAATCCCAATCCCATCCCTTGTCCACAGCCGTATATACAAATCAAATGCTTTAAAAAATATTAAATTTTGTGCCAGGAACTTATGAAAAATTTTTCCTCAAAAAGGCTGGCTCTCTCTCTCTCTCTCTCTCTCTCTCTCTCTCTCTCTCTCTCTCTCTCTCTCTCTCTCTCTCTCTCTCTCTCTCTCTCTCTCTCTCTCTCTCTCTCTCTCTCTCTCTCTCTCTCTCTCTCTC
>SEYY01015610.1:62500-65000 GCA_009176605.1 Armadillidium nasatum | reverse complement strand
TCCCCCGTCCCCCTATTTCTATACATTTTCCTCCTGCAGAAAAAAAAGAGAACCCATTGGGAACATATTTCATTCTCAGTAAAACGGTTTCCGTTTCTCATGCTTTGCATATTTAATACGGAGACTCGAAAAGAAGAAATTTAGCAAATGATAATGACGATCAAAGAAATGTACACACACACACACACACACACATACATTTTGGGCTTCGGATATTCTCGTTTTCTTTCATTCCATTTCTTTCCAATATAGTTTCCACTATCATAGCAAACAATGTTTCTTTAAGCTAATTTGTATTTTTACCTTTCTAATTATTATTATTTTATTGTCATTTATTTTGATTTTATTTTATTTTATCTTTGTTTTATTTTTATTTTATTATTATTATTATTATTAGTAGTAGTAGTGGTATTAGTATTAGTAAACAATATTAAGAAATTTTGAAATCAGGATTGACATATTCCCTTATTTAAAAGTTATATATATATATATTGTACTAGTTCTTCAATAAAGGAACAACAATAAATAATAATAATATTTTTTTTACAAACAATTTTATCTGTGGACACGAGAGAAAAAGTAAAAAAAATAAATTAAAAATAGTTGGATATACAAAAATAATGATGACAAAACAAAAGGTGTAATTCGCCCAATTCTAAATGCCATGAAAATTTCCTAATCTTCGAATGAACAAAAAAATAATTTAATTGTTCATTTATCCAAATATTTTAGATTTAATTCTTAATATTGGGCATGAATTTATTTATTTTTATTTAATTTTTTTTTGGGGGGAGGGACGGCAAAAATTCATCACAAGAAATTTTGGAAAATAGAATTTTCATTGTGTAGTTCAATTTTTAAGTCATTTGCACAAAGATTATGTACCCTGAATTTAGAAGTGCCCGTTATTTATTTTGTATTTGAATGTCAGTGAAAAAGAGATACTTAAAAAATGCTAAAAATATAAATTTTATTCCTTGTCCAATGCTGCATTTTCTCTTTTGTTTAATGCAGATCGGATAAAAATGAAGAAAACTATTCGCAAGTTCAGTTTTTAAGGGGTTGTGTCACTAATTTTCAAAGAAGATTGACTTATCCCCTTATTTAAAAGTAAACAGTACCTATAATACTTCAAAGGAAGTTTTAACAGAAAACTCAACTCTTTCAAACTCAACTGCATTGTCAGCGTTTATGAATGTTTTCATGAATTTGGTTTTTGAATATCATGAATTTTCATTTTTAATTTAATGAAACATTTTATAGTTCTGTATTTATATTGTATAAATTAAAAGTAAACAAAAGTCCCAACGAGGTTGCGATATTTACAATTTCTTAATCAATGAGAATAGAAATGAGTTTATCAACTCCTTATCCGACTTATAAAATTCGTTCATTATGCACTGAGTTGAGTTTCAGACAAATATGAATCCCTAAATTCTGCATCTAAGGATTCTTTTCTTATGTTTACTATATATATATATATATATATATATATATATATATATATATATATATATATATATATATATATATATATATATATATATATATATATATATATATATATATATATATATATATATATATATATATATATGAAGAGTAGTACTAGAGCTTGTTACATTTTGGTATGAGAAATAATAAATTTTTAATTAAAATTTTTTTTTTTTTTTTTTTTTTTTTTTTTTTTTTTTTTTTTAAAAAAAAAAAAAAAAAAAAAAAAATTTTTTTAATAATTTTTTAAATTATTTTTTTTTTAATAATTAAAAAACAAATTTTAATTAAAAAAATTTATTATTTCTCAAACCAAAATGTTCCAAGCTCTAGTACTACTCTCATTATATAAAAACCATATATATATAATAATATATTATAATATATATATATATTATATATATATATATATATATATATATATATATATATATATATATATATATATATATATATATATATATATATATATATATATATATATATATATATATATATATATATATATATTATATATATATATATATATATATATTCTATTTATGTTGATGATATTAAAGTCTGAAGGAAATTCTTGGGAAGTGAATTTGCATATTACATAGTCACTACTGACAGATAAGCTTGTAAAGACGAAGAGAACCTTATACCAAGTGGTTTATTATCTCAAAATCCAACTACTTAATTGAGCTAAATTTTCATATATATATATATATATATATATATATATATATATATATATATATATATATATAATATATATATATATATATATATATATATTATATATATATATATATATATATATATATATATATATATATATATATATATATATATATATATATATATATATATATATATATATATATATATATATATATATATATATATATATATATATATATTTTATGCCTCCATATGTAGTAATTCTAATTCTTACTAGTTACTAATTCTTTAATATTACACTTCTTTCTATATAAAATTTTTGGCTTTCCCGTTGTACTAA
>SEYY01015610.1:45000-52500 GCA_009176605.1 Armadillidium nasatum | reverse complement strand
TGGCGAGGAGGTGATTGTGGTAGAGAGATGTGAATATTTGGGGAGGAGAAAGTATTCACAAGGGAATGAAGTAGTAATATGCTGGAAATCACCAACTGGATGGAGAAATACGGAAGAATGGTGTGAGCGCTGTACCCAGTCTTGGCAGACAAAAAGAATGGATATAGGAGTAAAGAAAGTAATTTTTGAAAGTACTCTAACCTCAATTTTGTAATATGGAACGGAGACTTGGAGTGCGACAACAAGAGAAGAAAGCAGAATTCAAGCAACAGAGATGAGGGTGTTGCGTTTGATGGTGGGAAGAACCAGGAAGGAGAGGATAAGAAGCGAAAGAATTAGATAAAGTATAGGGGTTGAACCAATTAATCAAAAGATAGATGTAGCAAGACTGAGATGGTTGGACACGTGTGGAGGATGCAGGAGGGGAGAGAGACTAGAGGGAGATGAGAGTGCAGGCCAAGATTAAGAAGACCTAGAGGGAGACAAATGAGAGATGAATGGAGTCAGTTCGGGATTCACTGAGGCGCATCAGCTGCCTATGATGGAACAGTTGGTGGCAGATGGAATTATTTACGACAGATCTAGATAGAGACGAGTGCTGACCCCACTGACAGGCCCCTAGAGCCTTACTTGGATCTGATATATATTATATATATATATATATATATATATATATATATATATATATATATATATATATATATATATATATATATATATATATATATATATATATATTCTTATAAGTAAAAAATTGGTATCGGTATCGGTATCGGTAATTTTAGGTATCGGTATCGGTATCGGTATCGGTGAAATTGAAAGTCCTGGTTAGTATCGGTATCGGTATCGGTAAAAATTTTGGTATCGCTCCATCCCTATATATATATATATATATATATATATATTATAATATATATATATATATATATATATATATATATATATATATATATATATATATATATATATATATATATATATATATATATATATATATATATATATATATATATATATATATAATATATATATATATATATAATGTTATGTCTAATGTATTTCCATAGTAAGGTTATGACGTTCTTGAATAACATCAACATATATTGGAAATTACACAACAGCGTTGTCTGTAGGGATTCTTTAGCGATTTTTTTTTTTTTTTTTTTTTGAGATTTTGAGATGAATTCTTTAATAATAAAAGAGGAGGTTTCTTTGTCCCATGGAAAGCATACAAATAGCTTCATCAATACGCAAAAGATCAGTATTTTACATAGCTATTTAAACGAATATAATACAGTCATGAAAGGAATATAAATCTGAAGTAAAATAATAATAAAAGTAATAATAATTTATAGTAGTAGATCGGCTGCTTTGAAACTGAGTTTAATTTGCCACGCTATTGAGTCTAGTTCACAACCTTATTTTTATTTTTGAAAGTATTAAGGCACGAATACTTTTATATATATATATATATATATATTATATATATATATATAATATATATATATATATATATAATATATATATATATTATATATGAATATGTAATCAAGAACTGAATTAATTAGAACACATTTAATAAAGTAAGAAATTTGTAATCAAACTTTTGTGTAATAATCTCCATGAATTTTTATTTAATATTTAGAAACCGCAAACCTTCATATAATCCCCTAAGCAATTAAACTTTTCCTACCTTTTTTTTTTATTTCATGTATTTATGTGCCTGTATGGTTAAGTGTGAATGTGTGGTGTATGCGCGTGTGTGTGTGTGTGTTTGCCTTTTGGTGCGAATGCGGATATTTTATTTTTGTGTGTTATTATAATTTAGGTTCGCATGCGGGTTATGTGTGAGTATTTAATATGCATATTATGTGTGTGTGTTTATGCGCGTGTTACGTTTATATGTCTATGCTGGTTATATGTGTGTGTATGTGTATTTTTAAGTGCGTATGTGAATATGCCAGGATATTTGTTTGAAATGTACATCTTAGCGAATACATTTATTTTCATAAATTTATTTAGATATGAAATCATTGTTATTTTTTTTTCTTGCATATGGAAAGAGAATGTGTGTGTTTGTATGTGTGTGTGTGTGTGGGTTTGGAAAGAGATTTTTTTTGAAAGGTTGAATTTTATTTTTTTCAAAATTTTTGAGGCTTTTGTATGAATAAAAATACTCAGCATATATTTGTATAGTCCTTTGTAGACTTACTCTAAAGATGTAGAGCATTTTCTCTGGTGTCTTTTTAAGTTTTTTTTTTATTATTATTATTGTGCATTTATTCATGTTTTTAGACTTTTAAAATTTTCGTAAGGAAATAAAATTTCAACTTTGAGATACATTATAATATAGTTTTTAAAAATGCGAAATAAATAAATAATGACCGAATGTAAACTACAAAAAAAAAAAAGTATATCGGATCACAAGATTTGAAAGGGGAGTATTAGGAGATCTATGAGAGGTAGAGTAACTTAATCATATACCAAACAAAGAGGTTTAAGTTGTGGTAAAATTAAGAAATTCGTAATAGACTAGTCACATGCAAAAATGGAGTGGAACGAATGACAAGAACTATAATGAATACGGGACAAAAAAAAAAATTCTTTTCTAAATGTTATTACAGTCTTTACTGAAATCCCAACCAATCTTAACATAATATATTTAACGCACAGTATCCTCCCAAAATTTTGAAAAAGTAATAAAAGTTATCCCTGTATATGCAATGAAAAAAAAATCCCATCAGAGTTACTACCACAACTCTGAAGGAATGCAGTAGCATTCCAGATGAGAACCAAACGATTGAATGACATATCCAACCCACAGTATTTGAAAATTTGCAAAGAAAGTGTGGAAAACAGAAGAATGAAAGGTGCTCCAAATTTTTTCAGTAGAGTACAAGAATGAGCATAATTGTCAAGTCTAAGGTCAGATATTTAAACAGGGAAAGGATAAGTTTGTGGAAAGACTTGGTCTCCTCAAAGGAGGGAGGATGCGAAAAGTGTTCAGAGGAATGCCTGTTGTAATAGCGATATAATAAAAGCATAGTGATGCCACAGTTTGACAGCAAGAAAAGTATTTGGGTCAGTGACATTAGGAAAATCGATGAGTCGAAAAGCCCCAGGGTCCACCCTTTCAGGAAGTGCTGAATGAATGGATCCACCTCAAATACGCGATACATAATCTATTATAGGGCTAACGATACCTTTATGAAGAACAAACATTTGGGTTAATGTGAACATATTCTGAATACGCCTAGAATACATAACCTTTTAGAAATCTGCTTTTGATAATAATGTAATCCTTTCATAAAAGATCACAAGAGGATGAAATATTAAGCATTATAAGCGAAGAGGAAAGTTTGAGTTGTGCTTTCGAAAATGTTCGAGATTATGTAAGTACACGAATTAGGAACTAAACTATTAAGACTTAAAATGTCCTGTTTTCTCAGGCACAATTAAAAATTAATTCATTTTTTGTACTTTGATAAAACACCATTGGTATTATATGAATAAATATGAGGAATGAAATAAGAAGAAGCAAAGCTAGAGTTAACATTTATAATAAATTGCCATAGAGAGTGAAAAAAATTATTGCACGAGTATACAAGCAGAATTAAACCAAGGTTTAGATAAAGTTAAATGGAGACAATAATAATAATAATAATAATAATAATAATAATAATAATAATAATATTAATAATAAATTAAAATTAAAAAACGAATACAAACGGAATAATTAAATAATGAGACAATAATAATAATAATAATGTGAAATGATCAGTCTCCGGTTATTTATTGCGTGGAAAAAGAAATGATGGGAAATCTGAAGGGATTTAACGCGAACTGGAATCCAAAACTGTCATTTTGGAATTAAGGGAAAGAAAGGTTCAAGGTCCTGTCTCTTATTTTTCTATAAACATACATTATACTTACCTATACTTACACTGATATGTAAACATACATACATACATACATGCAAATACTTTTATATCCATAAAACACTTACATATAAACATTAATATACATATTCCGAATTGTATACGTATATAATATATATATATATATATATATATATATATATATATATATATATATATATATATATATATATATATATATATATATATATATATATATATATATATATATATACATATGCTTACACTGATTGTGTATACACATAAATATTTATGCATTCTTGCACAAGATTTGAAAACAATTTCACTTAATTAAAGAAGTTCAGAAGATTTCTCGAAAAGAAAAAAAAAAAACTTTATTTTTTTTTTTACAATATATATATATATATATATATATATATATATATATATATATATATATATATTATATATATATATATATATATATATATATATATATATATA
Organism: Armadillidium nasatum; assembly: GCA_009176605.1. NCBI lineage: Eukaryota > Metazoa > Arthropoda > Malacostraca > Isopoda > Armadillidiidae > Armadillidium > Armadillidium nasatum. Next base: position 48,118 of record SEYY01015610.1, on the reverse strand, counting down.
TATATATATATATATATATATATATATATATATATATATATATATATATTTTTTTTTTCATTTTAATTTTTTTACAATTTTTGAAAAATATTTCAAATAAGATTAAAAATAATTATTTGCATAATATTTTATATAAAATAAAATTAAATAAATAAAAATTATATATTTATATATATATATATTATATATATATATATATATATATATATATATATATATATATATATATATATATATATATATATATATATATATATATATATATATATATATATTGTTCGTGTTTGGAAGAATGGTTCGTGATTTAGATTTATAATTTAGAACTTTTAGGGAATAATATTCTAACATATGATAATAATAATAATGATGTTTTTTTTTTTTTAAGATAAAATTTAGACATCTGTAACTCTATTGTTTGTTCCAATTATTTTAATTCAAAAATGAAGATGGGCAGAGCTAAAAATAAATATACCCTGATTCGGGTATAGTTTAGCATTTATTTAAAGATTAACGAAGTTTTGTCCGACGGGAATATCCAAATAAATATTAGTATTATTATTATTATTATTATTATTATTATCATCATAACTACCTAATTTATTTAAATTTCTCTTTTTAGATAAGCCTATAACTAATTATCATAGTTCAGTAAAATCAAAATTTTAAAGTTTCATAAACAAAAGAATATATTTAGTTAATAAATTATTTTTATTTCATTATACAAAAAAAAAATAATAATTTTATACTTACACAAATTTTTTTATTATTTTATGTAACTTTTTTACACATGTAAATTTATGCTTATAAAAATATGTAAAATTATTTGATGAATCGAAATATAAATGGAAATATATTTTTACTTTTTATTTTCAAATTTTTTTTTAATATGTAAAGACGAAATTCCTTTCTGATTATATTTCGTTATTATTATTATTATTATTAAAAGATTATTATTATTATTATTTAAAGATTACTTATTATTATTATTATTAAAAGATTATTATTATTATTATTATTTAAAGATTACTTATTATTATTATTATTATTATTTATCCAAAGAGTTACTTCATTTATTTCGAGTATTTGACTTTGCTATCGTCCACTTCAATTTCAATCTTATTTTTTAACATTTCTTTTTAAACGTTATTTAAAAAAAACTAAATAGATAAATAAAAATAAATAACTATTTTGACTTTTCGATTATTTTTCTAACTTTTTTTTAATTTTATTTTACCGTTATTTAATTTTTTTTTTTTTACACTTTCTGCACTCGAGAAAAAAAATATTCTGTTTTATGAATAAAATATATTTCAGCTAATTTTTACTCCCATTTCTGTAGTTTTCTAGGGGAGGAGGGTTTACATTTTTAAATCATATTTATTTCACATTTATATTTTAAAATATAAAGGAATAACAGAAAATACTTTTACTATTTATTTTATTTACATATGTGTAGGGATTTTTTTTTAGGCATTATATCGTTATGTACAGATATATAGTATAAAAATAATAATAATAATAATTCAATTTAATTTAATTTTAATATTTTATTCAGAGATACAATTACAGATTATACAGTCTTTCAGTAGGTCCTATTCTACTAGATGCAATATTAATAATTAGTTAGTTGTACATTACTCTGAAAAGGGGCTACTAATGGGATACACATTGGTTTCCATTGAACCCCAAATAGTTTAGTTGATAAATATTAGTCAAATAATATTATAGTAATAATTATAATTAATACAAAATAGCAGAATACCAATAATAATAATGTAATAAAATAATAATAATAATAGCTAATAATGGTAACAATAATGAAATTAACGACAAAATAAAACGAAAATGAATAATAATAATAATAATAATAATAATAACAATAATAATAAATTTTAATAGATACCATCTCCAGCAGCAATACTAGAAAATAGTTCAGCATTACTATTTGCCTATGATGTCGCTAGAATTATGGGAATATCTACCACATATATAATATTATTATTATTATTATTATTATTATTTGACTCACTGTATGCTGTATTACTTTCGTTCAATAACAGATTTTAATATGCATATCCCCGTTTCTTCTTTGGAGTTAAAATTCTAATCTATCATTTGATCAAATTTGCACAAGCGCTTAGAGTGAGCAAATATTTGATGACAATAAAGAACTAGCAAACGCTTTCAGTTAATACTCATGTTTATCTTTAACAACACTGTTGTATTATTTCTATTGTATTTTAAAATTTTATTCCGTTGATGTAAACACAAAAAAAAAAAATTTTTTAAATAAAATTAAATTATTTTTGCTTTTTAATTTTTCCATCCTTAATTGGTTTACTTTTCAAACCCATTATCATATAAGGTAAATTAACTTGAACTTCTCTATTTTTATACCAACCTATTTCTGTAATTGCTCCTGCAACCAGTAATTTGAAACGTCTTGTGGTGATTATTTTGTTAATGGTTTCTAAGATTGATGACTTATTCCCTCCCCCCCCAAAAAAAAATTAAATATTATATATATATATATATATATATATATATATATATATATATATATATATATATATATATATATATATATATATATATATTATTTATTTTTATTTTTTTTGGTGTGTGTGTAATGTGTTACAAAAAAAATATATATATTTTTTTTTTTGGTCAAAAATTTAGGCAGTTGTCAAAGGCCATTAGTTTACAAATTTCTACATGGTTTAGTGAAAAACTGGAGACAAACCAAAAGCCGACATGCCCTGATACACAGCGTTTTAAAGTGTGCAAGTAAAAAAGAATGTCGAAATTAGATAAAAGGAGCGTGTACCATACTTTTCCAGTGAAGAACAAGTAAGACTGAGCATATCTCTTGTATGGGGGTTAGAGAGTTGGACAGAGAAAGGGTGAGACTATGAAGAAAGACAAGTGGCACGAGATCTCAAAGGAGGAAGTTTAATACTGAAGTGTTCAGAAGAGCAGTATCCATTGTAATAACGATAGTATAGAGAGTGTGACGCAACAATTCGACAGCTAAAGAGAGACTGGAGAGAGTTACTGAGAGAAGGAGAGTAAAGTCAAAATGCTCTGAATTCTTTCTTATCATGATAAAATAGAAGAG
>SEYY01015610.1:15000-37500 GCA_009176605.1 Armadillidium nasatum | reverse complement strand
AAATAGATATTATAACAAAATAAAGTTCACTTTATATTTATATAGAAATTGATTTTGCTTCAAAACATATTAATTAAATTCTCTTCTCATAAGTGTCAAAATTCAATTCGAAAGTGAGGGAGTGAGAGGACATCGTACTCGTGTTTGAAGCAATCTGCAAAATTTAGGTAAATATAGTAACACAAGGTGAAACAAAAATGATATAGCAAGTATTATATATTGTAGCAAATGGGAAAGAGGATGAGGAAATAGGTAGATTGAGAAATGATAACATCACCGCTGAGCGATAAGTGTTTGATCCTGAAAGCCTCCGGGCATGAAGGATAATTTTTTTTTTTTTTTTTTTTGAATAAAAATTTTCATCTCACGGGCAATGTACTATTCGAGGAGGGGAACTCTCTTGGTAGTTTCTACCTAGTATGCACTAGAGGAATCGAACCAATGCATTCAAGCACGTAAGCTGATTATTCTACAGGTATTCGGCAAATAAAAAATAGATAGTTATATGATAAAGAGATGGATAGATAAATAGATAGGTAGGTTCTCATTTTAAATTCATTTAATTGAAATCACAAACACAAACACGAAAAATAAACCTAAAACATGAAGATGAAACAAAAGGATTTTATTCCATTAGAATTTAAAGCACATTAATTAAAAAACTAATAAATAAATATACACAAAGCTGTATAAATATACACGAAGCTGTATTTACTACTTAGTCAAAAGGTAAATTAAAATATGGAAAAAAAATCAAATATTTATTTTAAATGCAGCTAAAATATTCTTGTGATTATTATTACTATTAGTTATTATTATTATTGGTATTTTTTTTCTTTTATTTCTTTTATTTTTTTGCTAACGTTTTCAAATTCTTCTTTTCAGATTCAGTCAGGAGAGAGACACGGGGGAATATAAATGCCAAGTGAACACCGAACCTCGAATCACAATGACGTTTTATTTATTCGTTAAAGGTAAGAAACAAACATTAAGAAATCATCTTGTTGTTGTTGTTGATGATGCTGTTGTTGTTTTTATTAGTTTTAAAATGTTTTTGCACTTATTTATGGTGATAAGAGAGTCTTAAGAGTTTTAACATCAGGGATTTGTTATCACCTCTGTGCTTATATATATATATATATATATATATATATATATATATATATATATATATATATATATATATATATATATATATATATATATATATATATATATATATATATATATATATATATATATATATATATATATATATATATATATATATAGTAAAATACGCATTTTTGACAACCAAAATGGCATGTCGGACTGTGATTTGACATTGCAAATCTAACTCGACCAGGCCATCTTCACGCTCTTTCGTGAGGTCATTTTCTGCAATGTTGCAAGCCCAGGCTCCTTTCTGACCCCATTTTATGGCTTCAAACCCCCTTAAGGGCAGTGACGTAGCTGCCAAGACCATTTTTTTCATATGCTCCTTCCTGACCTTTTTGAGGGTTCAACTCCACCCGGAGGGATATGCAACCCCTTAGTTCCCCACCTTCCTTCCACTACCCATCTTAGAGTGGGTGTGGATTAGCCACAGCTCCACTTTTTCAATCTTTTTGTTGGCCCCTTTTGAGGGTTCAACCACATCTTCGAGAGGTATACTAAACCCCTTCCCACCTTTCTTTCTCTCCCCCTAATAAGGGTGGTGGCCGAGCCCTGCATACAAGGGCGGATAAGATCCTTAATAATAGGAGCAACTATTCGGAAGGAAAATGTTCCCGCAATCTGAAAAGTATTCCCAGATTCTTCGAAGCCGCCCTAGAAACAATTGTGATATTAGGTTTCCAAGAAAGTTTGTTTATATTCAGACCAAGAATGTTAATGTAATTTACAAGTAATGCGGGAGAACCGTCAAAGGTTATAGGAAAGTTGGACGATATTTTTGAGAAAGGGGTGTGAAGAAGTTGTGTTTAAAGAGTTGAAATTCACAAGGCTGAGGCGACTCCAAGGATGGCTTTTCTGGTGTAGTCAGAAAGTTGAAGGCGAGGAGTAACTCTAGAAGCAAAGGAACGAGTAGATTTGAAATGAGTAGAAGAATGGAGAGTTGAGTCATTGGCATAAGAATGAATGGTTAGAAATGGAGCTTAAAAAATCGTTGATGAAAAGAAAGAATAAAGTTGGAGATGAAACATAACCCTGTAGAACACCACAATTGACAGAAAAAGGAGGAAGAGGTCTCCCCATCAACAAGTGCCGAAATGGAACTATCCGTGAGAAAACTAGACATAAGCAAGCAAAGAGAAGGAGAAAACCCAAAGGAAGGGAGCTTGGAGAGTAGTGACGTCTGCCACACCCGGTCAAACGCCCTGGCAATGTCAAGCGCCACCACACAAGACTCACCATATTCTTTAAGAGCAAAAGATCATAAATCAAATAGATAGGAATGAATGTCACCAGCAGGCAACGAGTGTCGAAAGCATTATTGATGATCTGAAAGAAGGGAGTGAGACTAGATGATCCAGAAAGTGAGAGTTAAGGAGAATTTCAAAGATTTTAGACAGAACACAAGTGATAGCTGTAGGACGGTAGTTAAAGGGATCAGAGCGGCTACCCTTCTTTGGGATCAGCTGAACATATGAACGCTTTCAGCATTGAGGAAAAGTATTAGTATTAAGGCATAGAGAGTAGAGTTGAACAAGGACAGACGCCAGCTCAGACGCTCACTCTCTTGAAGAAAATTTGGAATAAACGATGTTAATCACAAAAGTGACTAACTGCTGAAATCTCTTCATTTGAAGAAATTTTGGACCTATATATATATATATATATATATATATATATATATATATATATATATATATATATATATATATATATATATATATATATATATATATATATATTATTATATATATATATATATATATATATATATATATATATATATATATATATATATATATATATATATATATATATATATAATATATATATATATATATATATATATGTGTGTGTGTGTTTGTTTTTTACCTCTATTTCCACCAATCTCTGCTATTCTTTTAAAAATAAATCATTTGTTTGAAAATAGATAAAATTTTAATATATTCAAAATAAATTTCCCTTTTTGCATTTTTCCAAATACTGTCACAAACATTATTTAACTATTTATTAAAAGATTATCTTCTCAATCGATTGTAATATTTATTATATTATATATATATATATATATATATATATATATATATTAATATATATATATATATATATATATATATATATATATATATATATATATATATATATATATATATATATATATATATTACACATCATCACCGCTCACGGGCAGAGCTCTACTCAAAGAGGGTGTCAAAACAATTAGAGAATTAGAGAAGGAAAACCCTACAAGCCAAACCTGACGCAAATTTTCGTAGGTGAGCACAAACGTGAGCTTTAAAGTAGTTAAGATTAAATTCGGCAGGAAAACCAGAAGATGGGAAAGAATTTCACAAAATAGGGTGGCTGGAAAGGAGTTACCACAGCAGACAAACCTGGAGTATCTTATGTCCACACAAACTTTATGTGCAAACAATGCATCCCTTGTATTACTAGTCCTCCGTAAAGGTGAAAGTGTACGAGTGGACAATTCCCTCGAGCATTTGCCGCTACAGTACTTATAGAAAAGAGATAAGGCATCAACGTTACGTCGCAAAGATAAAGGGTCAAGTGAATTAGAAAGAGCGGGAAAATTTATAATTTTAGCCTTTGACTCAACTCTATCCAAAAAATCGTGTAAAATCTGATCTGCCCCAGATATGAGAGCAGAACTATATACAAGGGCGGATGAGTCCCTTGTATAAGTAACTGCGAAGAAGTAAAAAATTCTCGCAGTCTAAACAGAACTCCCAGTTTCTTTGAGGCCGCCATAGCAATCATTGTGATGTGAGGTTTCCAAGACTTTGTTTATGAGAAGGAAAAGGATGTTTATATTGTCAACAGGAGAGAACCATCGAAGGAAATAAAAAAGTTAGGAGGCGTCTTTGAGAGAGAGATCTCTAGAAGTTGAGTTTTTAAAGAGTAGAATTTAACAAGGTTGAGACTACCCCACTGGGAAATTCTATTCAGATCATCAAGAATGGAATCGGAGAGATGAAGACGAGAGACAACTCTAGATGCAAAAAAATAAGGGAGCAGATTTGAAATGAGTAGAAGAATGGAAGGTCAAGTCATTGGCATGTGCATGGATAGATTAGCAGCTGAGAAGATTATTAATGAAAAGTAGGAATAGAGTAGGAGACAAGACAGAACCCTGTGGAACACCACTATTGATAGAAAAGGAAGAAGTTGCCCCGTCAACAACAGCCGAAATGGAATCATCAGAAAGAAAGCTAGACATAAGTAAGTAAAGAGGAGGAGGAAACTCAAAGGAAGGGAGCTTAGAAAGCATTGACGCATGCCATACACGGTCAAATATTTTAAGATATGTCAAGCGCCACCACACAAGTCTCCCCATGGTCCCTAAGGGCAGAAGACCATAAATCTGAGAGATAAGAAAGTATATCACCAGCAGACCTCGAACGCTGAAAGCCATACTGATGATCATAAAGATGAGAATGGGATTCTAGATAATCTAAGAAATGAGAGTTGAGAAGGATTTCAAAGATCTTAGACAGAATACAAGTGGGAGCTATAGGGCGATAGTCAGAAGGATCAGAGCGGCTAGCTTTCTTCGGAATAGGTTGGACTAATGCCGGCTTTCAACACTGAATGAAAGAACTAGTATTGAGGAATAGAGAGAAAAGTTGAACGAAGGACGGAGCCAACTCAAAAGCTTACTCCCTTAAAACTTGGGGAGGAATGCCATCCAGGCCGTTTGCCTTCCTATCACACAAACACACACACACACACACATATATATATATATATATATATATATATATATATATATATATATATATATATATATATATATATATATATATATATATATATATATATATATATATATATATATATATATATATATATATATATAAACCAAAGTTGATTAATTGTGAATAGTTTTTGTATCTCTGTGATTTCTCTTAGGAAAAAATTAATTTAAGCCTGTTAATGATCTTTGTAAATTTATAAAGAGAGCGACATAAATTCATCTGAAATGCCACAAAAATTTCACTTTTCGAATATTGAGAGAAATTTTTGTGACGTCATTTTCTGGAAGTAATTGTGAAAATCGTATTGCTTTTGTTGCTACTATTTTGGAGATTTCTGGATCCAGAATCAGGGATTCTGAAATTAAGAAAGACAAGTGACTAGACCTGAAATTTACCATACATGTAAATATTAATTTATTTATTTCATTAGCAATGTTCTTTCCGGACGATACTATATATATATATATATATATATATATATATATATATATATATATATATATATATATATATATATATATATATATATATATATATATATATATATATATATATATATATATATATATATATATATATATATATATATATATAAACTTGTTTTATGTGTAGACCCTTGTTGGCGGAAATGAGATCAAGGACATTTAGCGGATATAGATCATTTATTGGGAAAATTTCAAGTTCAAACCTTTTAAACCTTTCAAAAAAAAAAAAAAAAAAAAAATTTGAAAGCAAACTGGAAATATATATAAAAAAACTAACGAGATAAATTTTTGAGTTATACCTCTTTTTAGACTTATATATATATATATATATATATATATATATATATATATATATATATATATATATATATATATATATATATATATATATATATATATATATATATAATATATATATATATATATATATAAAAAAAAAAAAAAAAAAAAAAAAAAAAAAAAAAAAAAAAAAAAAAATTTATATAAAAAAAAAAAAAATAATAAAAAAAATTTTTTTTTTAAGTTTAAAAAAACAGGAAGGAAAAAATTAAGGGGAGAGAAGTTTCAGGAAATGATTGTCGAGGAAGAGGAATTCACAAGAGAGTTTTGAGTTGGTGTTTGCCAAAATGAAAAAGGTAAAGCTCCTCGGAAAGATGGAGTAGGAATGGAACTAATAAAAGATGGAGGCGAAGAAGCTAATAATTATATATTTCGATTATTGAATGTGTTGGAGTAGGGGTCAATTGCTGGAGGAATGAAGAAGGATAGTAACAATTTTAATATATAAAGGCAAGGAGATTCTCGCATTTGTTCAAATTACAAGGGTATATTCTTAATAAACTATTTAGTAAATGTGTGTAAAAGAATGACAGAAAAGGGATTGAGGGTAAGAATCGAGGAACAGCATGGTTAAAGATAAGGTAGAGGAGAATTGGATCCTAACTTCTGTTTGAGACAGATATAGTTCAGAAGACACGGGAATATGACATCGATATAAGTGTTGCTTTTATAGATTTCCAGTAAGATTTTAATTCTGTTTCAGAGGTAATTTGTGAAGGTGTTTAGAAAGAGTTTAAGAAATATCAGGGTAGCATGTTGTATGCAGTCAAGAGTATGTACGAATTTTATTCTTTAGTAAATATAAGAAGTGGAAAGTAGAAGCAGATTATCTTATTTATGCAAACGCAGACAATATTGCGTTCTGGAGTGTGGTAGAAAAGGTGCAGAAACAGGACTATATAAGTGGAATGAGTTTTGTTAAGTAGCTGGTCTGAGGATGAATAAGGACAAAATTATGATCTTGAGAAAAGGGAGAAAGAGAGATGGGAAAGGACTAAACATTCAAATCAGATCAATGGAAGGAGGATAGAAGAGGTTGAATCTGGTAAGTATCTTGGAAGGGTGGATAGCCACATCACAATGAAAATTAACAAATATGACATGTGTGAGGGTTTGCTATCCATTGCCAAAGGATGCGAACTTAACTTTACAGGTAAAGAAAGTAATTTTTGAGACCATTCTGACACCGATATTGATGTATGGAACTGAGTGCAAGACAACAACCACGAAATCAAGAATCCGGATACAGGAAATAAAAGTCATTTATATTGCCAACCAGTTAGTGTTCGGGATACGAGTGAGTTTGTATGAGTGTGGGAGCTTTCCTGTCCAGCGCAAAGGAAAGTGCCACACATAAAGTGTTTTTAATAAGGTGAAAAATTCCCGCAACTGTCTAAATAATTTAAATAGCTTCTGTAATGTATGTGGTGATTTAACTTTCAAAGCACAGAGGCGAACCATTACTGTTTAGTTAATAAAAAAAACTTACGAGTTGCATTTCGATTGCAAACTGGACTAGAATCAGCAGTGGGCACCTAACTCTACTGACTGGATAGATGAATGGAACTCGCCATACGCTTTTGCACTTCCGATGCAATGGAAGTTTTTTGCTTGACTAATATATCTGGAATATCCTCAAAAATTAAGTCTAGACATACAGTTTATATCGATCCATGTTCAGCAGGCAGACCAGTGTTTCATGGTCCAGAGCTTCTTATTCCTCCTCCATCAGATTACTTGAAGCAGGGAGATGATATTGGGAATGAGTTAACGTCATGATGAATTAAATGACCCATTATTTGTAGAAATCGCTACTGCTGTTTCTGAGTCTCACCTATCGTCACAGTCATATCTAAGTTTGTCAACTTAGTTTATCTAAATCTAAAGCAGATTTATTCGCTACATAAAGTGGCCAAAGTCTTGTTCTTCCGTGACCGTCAAAAAGAATTTGAGCATCTGTTTTCTAAGCAATTGGGACTAGTTTTCTGCAATTATGTCGAAGGTTTGTTGGAGTTTTATTTTAATAAAAGTTAGCATCACCTATTCGAGGAGGGGAACATTCAAAGTAGTTTCTACTTTGGATCTCCATGAGAGATCGAACCAACGGCTTCGAACACGTCTCTCTCTCTCTCTCTCTCTCTCTCTCTCTCTCTCTCTCTCTCTCTGCTCTCTCTCTCTCTCTCTCTCTCTCTCTCTCAATACCTGCAATCCACTAACAGGGTCTACAAAACCGGCCGGTTATATATATATATATATATATATATATATATATATATATATATATATATATATATATATATATATATATATATATATATATATATATATATATATATATATATATGTGTGTGTGTGTCCGTGTCCGTGTCCGTGTTTGTGCGCGCGTGTGGTGTGTATGTGTAAAGAAAGAAAAATTTCGGAAGATTGTTTAATATTGGACTTTTAATGAAAACTGGTTGGTGACTGTTCGGAAGTCATAAAATAAATTGTTGATGTTTTTGTTGGTGAGTTAATAGCCCTTTGAAAGACCTTTATTGCTAAGAAAATTTATAAACTCCGTTACATATATATATATATATATATATATATATATATATATATATATATATATATATATATATATAATATATATATATATATATATATATTATATATATAATATATATATATATATATATATATATAATATTTATAATTTTTATGCAGTCCATCGGAATATTTAATATTATTATTATTTTTAATATTATTATTAGTATTATTAGTTTTCATACACGCTTTTGAATTGTGCTTTTCTCTGTTATAAGAAAAACTGTATATGTTCAGTTTTCTTATGGAATAAGATCATTGTGAGATTATCAAACATTTTTTAACTGTTATTCAAAGACATCGGCCTCCACATAAAATTCAAGGTCAATATCTAGAACTCCAAGGTGCTCCTTCTATAATATGGTCTAAGTATGATTCCTTTTAACTTCACTTATAGAGTTTATGAACTCGTTTTCCATATCCTTTGGTGAACAATATAGAGGAGATGCAGCAGGGCTTGGGAGCTGATGAAATTTGTTTCGGCTCCGGCTCAATAGCCATTGCCATATATATATATATATATATATATATATATATATATATATATATATATATATATATATATATATATATATATATATATATATATATATATATATATATATATATATATATATGCGTGTGAGTGTATGTGTGCGCGCGCGCGCGCGTGTGTGTGTGTGTTTGTGAGAGAGAGAGAGAGAGATATGAAATGAAGAAAATAATCAATAAAGTTTTAATCAAAGCAAAATTAAATTAGAGACTATAGACAGAAAATTTTCCACAATTCACAGTAGTAGTAATGAATTACAATAAAAATTAAAAAGTATAAGATAAAATAATGAATGCTAATATGATAGCAGAATACATTCTTAGCTGGAGCTGCTTCCTTTTTTGCGTTTCAGCTCTAGCTCCGCCAAAAAATTTCGGCTCCACGACTCCCTACTCCGGCTCCCCAGCCCTGAGATGCAGCCCCCCAGCAATTTTCCTGAACCTCTTGGAGATAGACAGAACGTACTTGAGCTTTTCTTAATTTTCTTTATTTCTCTTATGCTATGAAAATGTTATCATACGGGTTCTTCCTATTAACTTGGTATCTCCGTATCCTGCTCTATTTCTTTACGTTCTTTGCCGAACTGCAGATGTTTACAGTGATGAAATGTTTCTTTTTTGGCATTATAATTCTGCTATAAAATCGGGCTCGTTATTGTACTTATTTGATACCTATTTGAATGATTAGTGCTTCGTCTAGTATCGTCCCCCCGAGCACACTCTAGGTGATTCTCTCCGGCACAGAAGTTTACATTCCATTTTCTTTCCATTCAACTATAATTCGTGCAGCTTGATTCAAATTTTTTTTTTCTCATGTTGTTCATCGCAGACACTATGAAGTACCGTCGTGTTATATATCTTATATTTCTTATTGTTCATATATTTTGGAAAATGAATTCTTTATATACTGAAAACTTTTTTTCTCGCTGTAAAAAAGCAACCATCTTTCAAATCTTATTCCTAGTTATCTTTTATTATATATATATAATTATATATATATATATATATATATATATATATATATATATATATATTATATATATATATATATATATATATATATATATATATATATATATATATATATATATATATATATATATATATATATATATATATATATGGCAATATCTCTCGAAAACTGGTTTGTTTCTCACTGTTTTTCTCATTATGTACTGTATATTTTAACAACATCAATATTGTCTTACCTTCAGCTAAATCTAAATCATGGCACAGACCTTTTCCTCTAAATCCACTTTAGGCTATTACTTTAAAAACAAAGAGAATGGTTTTAAAACTTATATATGCTTCCAAGCACAGCCTTAGTAAATTGTTTCGTTAATGCTTAATAACTTCGACTTTTCCAACCATGCTTGAAGCATATCCCTTTTAACGTTTGCTGATAAAGGGAAATTCTACTCAACTCTTTAAATACTTTAGAAACTAAGGAAGAGTGTCAGAATCAGAGATTGGGAAACAGTTGAATTCTTCTAATTCTTATTTTTACGGTTCTTAAACAGCAGCTACTGTCATCATTCATCCTTTACATCTATCGCTGGCAACGCTTATCATGGATTTGTTCTATCCAAAAAAAAATTTAATTCTCATTAAAGAATTTTTTTTTTTTTTTTTTTTTTTTTTGTCACTTCTTCGCTTATTCAAACTTTCCAAACTTATTACGATGATTTCATCCTTCTCTTTAGTTTGAAAGACATCACACCCTACATCAAATAACTGATGATAGAAGTGGCCATGGAGCAACTAAAGTTTATCACAGTTCGAACACTACACATAAGGTCTTCCAGAGATATCATGGGTGTTTTCAATTTCAATGCAAAAAAAATTATTTTTTTTTGTTTTTGTTTTTGTTTTTTTGTGCACCTAATCGACATAATCTTCCATATTATAATATCTTCGAAAAGGCAAAATTCAAATCTTCATTTATTATATCCTTTTTTCGTAAACTTTCTTGGGGGGAGGGGGAGGGATCACAGTGCTTCTCTTTCTAGTCAGTCTTCCTATTTGCTTGAATGTTTTGAAGCGCTAACATAACTTCCACACTACGCCAGCTTTGTTTAGGAGTATCGTTTTTCCTTGTATGGAATATATATCGCACATTTGAGGTGGTTCCACTCTCACATCTTCTTGAAGAGAATAATCAATAAAGTTTTAATTAAAGCAAAATTAAATTAGAGACTATAAAAGAGAAAATTTTCCACAACTCACAGAAGTAGTAATGAATTACAATAAAAATTAAAAAGAATAAGATAAAATAAAGAATGCTAATTTGTTAGCAGAATACATTCTTAGCTGGAGCTGCTTCCTTTTTTGCGTTCTAGCTCCAGGTAGCTTTTTTTTTTTTTAATAATTTTTTTCTCCGGAAGGGTACGATTATTTGCAAATTTTTTTTTCAAGTGTTTATAACTTTTTTTTTCCTAGACGTGATATCAAAAATCTGTTTCCACCAATGGAAGAAATTGGGGCTAAGATTATTCAGTTAAATTTTCAGCTCATGTTTACCAGTGGTTTGACTCCGCTATTCATTTTTTTTCAACTTTAGGTCCAAATAACTTTCAAACCGTTATAGACTCAGAAAAACGCTCAAAATCAACTTAGAACTTATGGAAAAATGCATTTACCCTGAAAACTTCAGCTCAGTCAGTCAAATAATTAAAAAAAAAATTTCAAACAATATATAAGAAAATTAAGATTTTTTTCTTGTTTTTTCAATATTTTCTTTTTCTTTTTGTTTCTTTTGACCGCTACTTTTCTGCTAGTGAATGTTCATCTTTGTGTTTTGATTTTAGATGCCCCCATTTAGATTTGATTGAAAAATTTTTACTTGGGGCACCTGGAGATCCTCTTCTAATTTCCTGACTGCAGATGTTACATTTAACTATTTCGAGCCTATCCTGAAACATTGTAAAGTACTCCCATACTGCTGAAGTTGATCTTTTAGCCATATTGGCTGAAAGTATAAACAAAACAATAATTTTGAAATAATGTAGCCAAATGACACAAGTTTGATACACAGCAATAAAATAACAATGATATGTATAAATACAGGTTATGTTGATAATTTTATCTTACAGTTTTTCAAACTTTACCTTAGGGTCTTATCTAGGTAAACCTGTTGAATCACTACTGTGAATCAGAAAATAAATTTATAAATTTTTATACTTTTTTAAACTTTTATTATACAAAATCTGTAATTTTCTGAAATTTTTCGGAGAAAATGCATATAATCATTAATTTAAGTGAATGTTGGCTATTCTACTTCTTCCTTTTAATTAAATAAACCTCAATTAAATTTATATCTAATTTTCTTAACGTAAAATTTCAGAGCTTTTGACCTCTTTACAAATTTTATTCAACCACGGCCAGAGTCCCGGCCACGGTCGGTCCCCTATATATATATATATATATATATATATATATATATATATATATATATATATATATATATATATATATATATATATATATATATATATATATATATATATATATATATATATATATATATATATATATATATATATATATATATATATATATAATATAAAAAAACTGTATAAAAGCAAATTCCTCATAAAAGATATAAAAATTTAAGAGGCGTTATTACATGCTACATAAACTCCTCAAAGGATACAGACAGAGAATGAGACAAATTTCTGCCTTACCGACGTCGTTGTGACTTGATATTGTCCATACATGGATGTACATTTTATTATTCCTATGAATTTTAACTTCTGAATGAAAGTGTAAAGAAATTTTAGGCAATACTGTATGTATATCTATTATATATATATATATATATATATATATATATATATATATATATATATATATATATATATATATATATATATATATATATATATATATATATATATATATATATATATATATATATATATATATATATATATATATATATATATATATATATATATATATATATATATATTTCAGAGGCAAATACGGTGATATCTGGATCTGATCAGCGTTATATTAAAGCTGGAAGCAAAATTACATTGTCATGCAAGACTAAAGTTCCTTCTCCTCCACCAGGTCAGTCTTAGCTCTATAAATTTGAATATAAAAGCTTATTCATATTTTACGAGGTACGAAATCGTTTGTATATCAAAGCATCAAATTTCGCCAATTTAATTAAGGTAATATTAATCTTTCTGATTGCATTTAAGAAGTATATGGATATGTTAAGGTAATATGAAAAATTATTATAAGAACATTTTGTGATTAAAAAGTTTTGAGAAGTGTTGGCTGTTTGTTTGAAAGTGTGATTTGCAGAATGTGTTTGCTGTTATACAGACCTTGCTGCGTACTGTAGTAAACAAAAGTATGCTGCAAGAGATAATTTGTGTGTGTGTTCCGTTTACGTAGTTGGGAGCGAAACTACAACTCGCACGTCTGAGAAAGAGTAAATTCGGAATATGCTTTAGTAGGTAAGGGCCGAATGCACACATTAGATCCACCAGAGTTGAGGACAAAAGATTAGAAAAGTGAAAAGGTGTGTCGCACAAGCTCTCTTCAAATGACGATATATGCGAAGAGAGTTCTAGACAGTGTCCGTTGTAATAAGATAGCTTAAGGAGAGTGAAAGTGGACAGCAATTCAAATGGCAGAAATGGATTAACCATATTCCTTCTCTTCTGGAGAGCCTTCACGCTTTTCCAAACTTGAAATTCGGCTTCCGCAAACACTGGTAGACCATAACATCAGAAATGTATTCTTGGAAAAGAAATAATTTTGGGAGTGTTGCTTTATCAAGTGAAAGGCTATGATATCACATGAAGAACTGAAATTCTCAAAAACCTCCACTTGGTTTTTGTGTCCAGCTTCCTCTCTTCATTAAAAAGTTTACATCAAACGGATCTTTTCAGAAACGCCTTAGTCCGTTCTCTCCAAATCATTCACCTTAATGATGGTGTACCCCAGGCAGTGTTCTCAGAGTACTCCTCTTTTCTGCCAGGTTCCTATTTATTTTTACGGCCTTACATTGTGTACTTAAGAAAACATTTTAAATTGTATAGAAATCTGGCTATAAATTCGCTATAAATAAAATGACTGACGGAGCAGTTCTGATGGCTTCCACTTCAACAAAACTTTTTCTGTCTAATTCAGACAGGAGGAGAGAGAGAAACCCCATCTTTTCATTTGTATTCCTCACTCCTAGATGCGAAATTACAGAAGAGGTTCATTGACTTTATTGCGATCGACTCGCTTAACTAATTATTAACTAATTAAAAACTATTCAATTATCTAATTGAAAACAACCGGTTATATTGCTCTCCCCTCCGACACCTAATCTGCAAAACGTGCGTGGAACACCGAATGCCACTATCTTTTGTTTTCTTCATCCGCTCAAAATTAGAGTAAGGGTAGTGGATCATTATGCGAAACACCTGCCATATTATCACAGTTAAATCTAAATCAAAATATGGTCTTCTGATTTTCCCTCAATGTTAGCTTCAGATCGAAGCAAACATTTAATGACTCTTTCCCTGTGGAGTTGGATAGTATAGATTATGCACTGTGTATTGAAAGCCCTGAGATAATTCGAAAATAATTAAAATTTAATATAAAATAAGTTTGAAAACAAACACAAAAAATACATTTTTTTCAATATATATATATATATATATATATATATATATATATATATATATATATATATATATATATATATATATATATATATATATATATATATAATATATATATATATATATATAAGTATAGGGGGAGTATATGGTGTTTATAGGGGGAGGACGTAGCGCCGTCCGAGGCGATGCAAGTACCCCCCATTGGGCATAACCCACGGAGTGATAGGATGGGCTAGACTATTCCGTTTCACTCCGTTGCCCTTTGGTTCGTTCCTTTTCGCGTTTCACCTTCTCAGGGGGTTCCCTAGTGTACCCCCGCCTCACACTGGAGTGTCTATGCTCCAACTACCTCTCCACCCCAATTCTTCACATGTCCCCACATTTTACATGCACTTACTCTTACATTACCTAAAACAGCAAACTAAAATGGCGAAACCGACAGCTGCCTCGGAGATGCTTGGGGGGGCGGCATCCAAAGAATGCCCCTCAACCTCCACCCCTCACCCCATCATCACTTGGGAGTTGGTGGCCTCCGATGATGGGGATGGTGCCGCCATGACCCGGCGTCCGGCTTGCCCCGATGCACGGTCTTCTTTTTTCATTAATTTCTGCAACATTCGCGGTCTTTTTTCTAATTTCCACTTTGTTGAACACCATCTCTCTTCTTCTAAACCTCATCTCTTATTTCTAACCGAAACTCAGGTGCTTGAGTGTGCTGACAGCAAACCTTATTCTGTTACCTCCTACTGTCTCTATCCTCAATTTTCAGCCAAAGGCGGTTGTTGCGCTTATGTGCGCAACGATGTTATTTGCTCTCGTGTCTCTAATTTGGAGTCTCATGAATTTTCTACCTTATGGCTTAAGCTCTCTTGCAATTCTACTACTAAATTTATTTGTTCTGTCTATTTATCTCCTAATTCTACTGACTATAAAAAAATTCTTCGACTATTTAACTCCAAAATAGAGCACATTCTATCCTCTTCTCCTTTCTCTGAAATCATCCTTTTAGGTGATTTCAATGTTCACCACCGCCAATGGCTTTCTTCTAGTTCTCATGATCCAGCCGGTGAACTCGCCTTCAACTTTTCTATCCAGAACAACCTTGAGCAGTTGGTGCAACTCCCTACCCGTATCCCTGACCGTCTTGGTGATGAACCCAACATACTTGATCTTTTCTTAACCTCTAATCCTTCTCCTTATACTGTTAAACTCTTTCCTCCTCTGGGTTCATCCGATCACCTTCTTATCTCCGTATCTTGTTCTGTCTCTTCAAGTCTTCCGCAAGAACGGCCCCCGCCTTCGGCGAGGAGACGTTTGTGGCACTTCGGTGCTGCTAACTGGTTAGACTTGCGGTTGTACTTCTCTGATTTCCCATGGAATGATTACTGCTTTCGTGGGAGGGGTCCCTCGGAGTGTGCTGAGCGTATAACCAAGGTGATTCTCTCTGGCATGGAAGCGTACATTCCATATTCTTTCCCTTCTACTAAACCTAACAAACCTTGGTTTAACTCTGCTTGTTCTCGCGCTATCCGCCGCAGGGATACTGCCTTCAGAGATTACCGTCGTCTTCAAACTCCTGAAACTCATGCTACTTATATTTCATCCCGGAATCGTGCAAAATCTATTCTTCGAGATACCAAAAACTCTTTTCTCCGCCGCAAATGCAATAATCTTTCTGGTTCTTCTTCATCTCGCTCTTTCTGGCATTTCGCAAAAAATGTCAACTCTAACTTTGCTTCTTCCTCTTTCCCTCCTCTAGTATCTTCTGATGGCACAACTGCCATTTTACCTTCTACTAAAGCTGAACTCTTCGCTCAAACTTTTGCCTCTAACTCTACCTTGGACGATTCCGGAGCTATTCCTCCTCCTTCAACCCCCTCCAACTCATTTATGCCTAAAATTGTAATTTCTTCTAAAGATGTCATTTCTGCTCTCTCTGAGCTTAACACTAAGAAGGCGTATGGTCCTGATGGTATTCCTCCTGCGGTTCTCAAAACTTGTGCTTCTGAGCTTGCACCCTGCCTTGGTAAACTATTTCGTCTTTGCCTTTCTACTTCGATCTTCCCTTCTTTTTGGAAACGTGCGCTCATTCAACCTGTGCCGAAGAAGGGGGACCCTTCTCAACCCTCTAACTATCGTCCAATTTCTTTAACCTCCGTTCTTTCTAAAGTTTTCGAATCTATCCTTAACAGGAAGATTTGGAAACATCTCAATTCTTCCAATCTTATCTCTGATCGCCAGTATGGCTTTCGTAAAGGACGTTCTACCGGTGATCTTCTTTCCCTACTTTCTGACTCTTGGTCCTCTGCTCTTCGGGGTTTCGGTGAATCTTTCGCTGTGGCGCTAGACATATCGAAAGCTTTCGATAGAGTCTGGCACAAAGCTTTGATTTCCAAACTTCCCTCTTTCGGAATCTATCCTTCTCTCTGTGACCTCCTATCTAATTTCCTTTCTGGTCGTTCTATAGCAGCTGTTGTAGACGGCCACCGTTCCTCCTATAAATCTATAAATAGTGGTGTTCCTCAAGGATCTGTCCTTTCTCCAACTCTTTTTCTAATTTTCATCAATGATCTTCTCTCTATTACTTCGTCTCCTATACACTCCTATGCCGATGACTCCACCCTTCATTATTCCTTTCAATTTGAAAGACGTCCCTCCCAACAGCAGTTATTAGACGCAAGGATTGCCTTGGAGCAACTGACCTCTGATCTATCCCTGATTTCAAATTGGGGCAGAGAAAACATGGTCGTTTTCAATGCCTCAAAAACTCAATTCCTCCATCTTTCTACTCGACACAATCTTCCACACAACTATGACATCTTCTTCGAAAACACTCAACTCAAACCTTCATCTGTTCTCAATATTCTCGGTGTTTCTTTTTCTCGTGATCTTTCTTGGAAAGATCACATTATCTCTCTCTCTAAACAAGCTTCTAAGAGGTTGGGTGTTCTGAGGCGCCTTCGTAGTTTTTTTACGCCACCCAGTTGCTTGCTCTGTATAGGGGTGTTGTTCGCCCCTGTATGGAGTACGCCTCGCACATCTGGGGTGGGTCCACACATACAGCTCATCTTGAAAAGGTGGAGTCTAGGGCTTTTCGTCTTATCAACTCTCCTGCTCTTACTAACTCTCTCCAATCTCTTTCTTCCCGTCGAATTGTTGCGTCACTCTCTCTATACTATCGCTATTACAACGGACATTGCTCTTCTGAACTCTCTCGTCGCATACCTCCTCCATTGAGAAGGGCTCGTGCGACACGACTTTCTACACAGTCTCATCCTTTCTCTGTCCAACTCTCCGACCCCAGACTTAACCGCTATGCTCAATCTTACATGTACTCTACTGGTAAAGTCTGGAAACACACTCCCTTTATCTGTTTTCCCAACTTCCTTTGACTTGCACACTTTTAAACGCCGTGTATCGGGTCACGTCGGCAATTAGCGACCCCGAATCCGATTGCTTCCCAACTCCGGTGGATATTGGTAGGCCTCTGGCCTTTGCCCACCGGAGGAGACATAAAAAAAAAAAATATATATATATATATATAATATATATATATATATATATATATATATATATATATATATATATATATATATATATATATATATATATATATATATATATATATATATATATATATATATATATATATATATATATATATATGCATGACTTATACTCATCAATATCTATCGATCTTAAATGTGAGCGCTAATGACTGCTGAAATGAAGTGAAAAATGTCGAAGTATTTTTAATGCATAGAATAAAGGATTAATAAATATAGACGTTCAGAAAAAAATTTGTACTTGAACGTACATTAAGGAGTACTAACAAAGTCTGTGTGACCTTAGGGAATTTCATATATATATATATATATATATATAATATATATATATATATATATATATATAATATATATATATATATATATATATATATATATATATATATATATATATATATATATATATATATATATATATATATATATTAATATAAATTATGAAGCATAATGCTAATAACGTAGGTAGCAACATAATGCATAAAAATTTATAAACTTTAATAATCATGATAAATAGACGTTTCGGATTATTATAAATCCATTTTCAATATTTCCTGCAACAACAGAATCACAAAGAAATTAATAATAAATCACAATATGTATGACAAAAATAAATAAAAAATTTAAGATTAAATGATAAAGCAAACGAGCAAAGGTTACAAACACAAGTTATAAATTACAAATAACAAAGGTGAAATGAATGTAATCGGTGTTTTTGAATATTAAGTTAGTTGGTTATAGGCGAGAAAAAAACAGAAAGCATAATATATTTGATTTGAAATAAGTTTTTTTAAATATATGGATGCGCATATACATGTATATATTGCAGGAGAAAGGTCAATAGATTAGAAGGGGGACGGACGAGGTTGCTGAGTTTAGTTGGGGGTTGAGACGTTTAATATAGAGGGATTCCAGATTTTTCTATCAGAATCAGTAGAGTGAGAGGATAAAATGCTGAAATCAGATGTGCGGAGTGGATGGTTAAGGGACATGGCGTGGTTGCGTATGGGAGAGTGTTCTGGAGAGGAAATGGGAAGATTAGTACGGAATGACATGTATTATGCTTCATAATTCGTATAAGGTTCCCTAGGAACAAATCTTTAGCTTCTATATATATATATATATATATATATATATTATATATATATATATATATATATATATATATATATAATATATATATATATATATATATATATATATATATATATATATAGGGCGTTGCAAAATTAGTGATACAAAATTTAACAGCTTAGTAGGTTTAAGGGCAAAATAATGCGCATTTTAAATTATACACGTATGTCCTCAAATGTTTAGTCTTCTATTTAAAGCTCGTAAAGGTCAAAGAGTAGATATACGATGGAAAATCGAACACCGACAGAAAATTTTAACATTTATTGTTCACAACCATTATTTATAATAATTGCTCAAGGTTTCTATTACCAACATCCATACACATGCGAAACGTACTTTGTAGTGACTGTCGCATGTTTTCAAAGAGGCCTGGCACCTCGGCATTATCTGCATAAGCCCCTGCAATTCTTGCTACGAGATCCTCCTCTGATTCGACAAGTGTGTCATAAATGAGGATCCTTTTGTACCCTCAATAACAGAAATCAAGAGGATTTATATCTAGGTACCTAGCAAGCCAGGACACTGGATCATTCCATCAGATCCATGGATTTGGAAATTGAATATCTAGATAATTTCGTACGCAATATGAAAATGTGCTGAAGTCCCGTCGTGTTGGTGCCACTTTCGTTAGCGGGTAGCTAAGGTTACTACAACATCCTCTGATAATCCAAGAGGTACTTTCTCAAGACATATTCTGTATGCATTTCCGATGAGTGGTGTTGACAGAATGCATGCTCCAATAATGTGGTTATGTACGATACCAGCCCAAACATTGACACCGTAGCGTTGTTGATATCCATGTTGATGCACGACACGTAGGTTGTTTACGTGTCATTCGTAATTTTTACGCAAATTGAACACACCATCAAGCCTGAAATACAACTCCTCTGTGAACATTACGTTTTCGGAGAAGTTTGCCTCCTTAAATCTTGATTCAGAAAAAAAAACTGCTCGAACTGCACTGGGTGACGAAAAATATGACTTAAATCCTCTTCCTCAATACGCAGACGCTCTCCCTTGGGCGACCAGCACCAATTCTAGTAGATCATAATGTTCCTGATTCACGCAATCGTCGGTGCAGGTTTGTGAACTTCCTGGAACATAGCGATTCGAAAAACGTCCTATATATTATTTTTCACATTTCAATTTTCATGAAGAATAAAAAGATAAGAATTATTTTACAGTGCAAAAGTTATTTATGAGATTATACATAGTCATTTAATATGACCACAGGAAACCACACAAAGCTTACCAAATTATCAATTTCATGTAAATATATTATTATTATTATTATTATAGTAGTGTATGTTGAGAGATGGATTAAGAATTTTTATGAAGAAAGATTCAAGGGTGCGTTAGTCTATCAATTGGTTTGTTGTTATAATTATTTTAAATTTTAAAGAATGTAAAAGGTGATGCTTATACAGTGTTGTCAGACGCTAGATTTGGATGGATTTGTTATTTTGCCTATGTGGGGTGACACTTCAAGATGTTCACTCGTTCGGTAGCATTTAAAACGCTTGAGTTATATATATTGGAATAAAAATTCTTATATATAAATATTAGAAAGCAACACTATTATGTAATTAGTATTAGAAAACAAAAAATTCAACAAGCAATTTTTAAAATGATTTATTGGTTAATTTATTTTGTGTAACTTGTTTTTCAAGAATATTTACTTGCCAGCTAAGAAAAATGGAAGAAAACAAACGTTATGTAATTATACTTTGAAATTCATTATATAATTATATTATATAATTATAGTTCAAAGTGATCATCTTTGAATGAGAAATGATTAATGTAGTAATATATAACAAAATAACAAAAAATTCAAAATATTCATTGTCAAAATAACAAAAAATTCAACAAGCAATTTTTAAAATGATTTATTGGTTAATTTATTTTGTGTAACTTGTTTTTCAAGAATATTTACTCGCCAGCTAAGAAAAATGGAAGAAAACAAACGTTATTATGTAATTATACTTTGAAATTCATTATATAATTATATTATATAATTATAGTTCAAAGTGATCATCTTTGAACGAGAAATGATTAATGTAGTAATGATTCTATATATTTTATTAACACTGAACAGCAAAGAATTTGTTGCCACAGTAAAAATCAGCTTTAGAATATAAATTAATCATGTGATTCCGAACCTGTTCTTGAAATGGTTTTAACACGTCAAAACTCCGTCAGAACCATAAATTGTCATCTTACCATAATTATACTTTATATTATTTAAAAGCAATTAGTTGACTAATCTGAAATATTAATAATTATTTTAGATATATTTTGGCAGTATGATTTATATTCATTAAAACATTAATAAAGACGCCGTAATAATTATAGAAGACTTGTATATACTTGTAAATTTCTTCTCGGCAACTTCAAGTGTAGTATATATTGTACACCATCTGCCTCTTCTAAACCCTGAAAAAGTTTTCCTTCTACAGACTGGACCATATGAAGAACTTTGTAAAAGAGATAGCCAAAGAACGTCAAGGGTCCAGTAACTTCAGGAAAATTTTTGGGGAACAGAAAAGTAACGCAAATTTGAATGCAAAAATTTTCATTGGACATGATTTCAGGAAGTTGATGACGAAAACTTAAGAATATTTGAATCCACAGAGCATCATGAAATTCATTTACGTTGGTTATCCCAAACATTCCGGAATTACATATAGCAGAGAACTATAGTGATTTAATTAACATGTAAACTGGATATCAAAGAATGGGATGCCAGATTTATCTACAAAAAAATAAATAAATAAATAATTAAAAATTAAAAAACGCAAGAAACATTATGTAAATTTCCACCAGAACATATCTGAAATGGAATGAAAAAAAAATAAAAAATAATGCCAGTGTTCAATCCCAAAAGGACAGAGCATTTCTTTTGCTTCCTACGTAGCTAAACATGCAATCGTTTGAGAAAATACCTCCAGCATTTTTTAGTATAATCAAAATAATGTGCCTTTATATTATTATTTACTAAATTTTTCCTTTGAATATTTGTTATATGCTAATAATTAGTTTTACATTTATTAGGGCCATAATTCGAAAACCTGATGTGCTACAGAAATTCTGACCTTCGATTTAAAATTGGATGAAATTGGCTCCTCTGATTTAGGTCAATACAACACCTTTTGCAGTAAAAAAAAAAAATTTTTTAAGTAATTTTTAATTATTTATTTTTAATTATAATATATATAATATATATATATATATATATATATATATATATATATATATATATATATATATATATATATATATATATATATATATATATATATATATA
>SEYY01015609.1:12500-19109 GCA_009176605.1 Armadillidium nasatum | reverse complement strand
TGTGTGTGTGTGTGTGTTTGTGTGTGTGTGTGTGTGTGGGTGGGTGTGGGTGGGTGTGGGTGGGTGTGTGGGTGTGTGTGCGTGCGTGTGTGTTTGGATCAAGCAATTTCGCATTGGGTTAAAGTTACATTGAGAATTGTGATGAAAATGGAGTTCAAGTTTGAATTATGATTTAAAAAGTGTTAAAAAAAAGTTGTTAAAATATAGAAATATTAAGGTTGATTTATTATAGCCATTTCTTTAAAGTAAAATTGATTTCAGAGGTAGAATTTTCTGGTTTTGAGTAAAACGTAGGATTCTGGCATTTTAGAACTATATATATTATTACGAGACATTAATATTAACCATGAATGTCATATTGAAAGCTAAAATTTAAAGAAAAAGGCATACTACTATATTAATGAGAAGAGTATATTCATATTATGATAGTGCCACACTTCTGTCATGCCTATATATATGAAATTTCTCTAGCCATTTCCTTCTACTGCACAATTAAAAAATTTAAAAATTATTAATAAATAAATTTTAAAAATTAAATAAATAATATTATATAATATATATATATATAATATATATATATATATATATATATATATATATATATATATATATATATATATATATATATATATATATATATATATATATATATATATATATATATATATATATATATATATATATATATATATATATATATATATATATATATATATATATATAGAAGAAAAATATACATTAAATATCCACAAGGGCCTATCAAGACTGTTTCAAAGTGAACAATTAGCTAACCCAAATACACATACAATATGCAAAATAGATAAACCAGAGTACATGATATATGATCTAAACATGCAATGTTAAATACCCAAGGTTCATCAACAATACAGTTCACATAACAAAATCTAGCACATTCTGAGCCCTGTTTTCAATCGATATTATTGATAACATTCAATATAATGAGTTTTTTTCCTTTCTTTATTCTAGTACATTATATAATCTGTAAGCTTTATTTCAGTAGCCATCCCCTATTTCATGAAAAATTACACAAATCATCGTATGGAAATGTGCACCTCAAAGGTCCAGTGATTTTGTTTGGCTATTGTCTGCAAGCACACATGCCTCAAGATAAGAAGCTACGTGCTAGGTAGAGAAAACACTGTTGATTACACAGTGCCACTCCTGTTGTGGAAGTGTAAGGTAGAGTTTCTTCATATATAATAATAATAATTTCATACTCTCTACAATGTGTAAAAATTTTCTGAAGCAGCACCTCACTAGTTTAAGCTACGAGCTGCCACTGTATATAATCTAACTACATACATGCATGATATTCCAAATCCCCAGCTCTGCCAGAGATCTCTTTAGACTTGCAATTCATATAGATAAATTTTATCAATATATATAAATCCTCTCTGGTTAAATTTAAAAATAAGTAAATCTGGGAGCAAAATTAGAAATAAAATTATGACTTTGGGGGTTAGGATTCGAGCAGTCTTGAATGGCATGTGTGAATTTATAGTAATGTTATGATATGCTTAGAATTTCTGACAGAGCCTATTTATTCACACACCTATTGACTCTTGCAACTTATCCAACCCATGAAAAAAATCTAACTTTTATACTCTAACCACCCATGGAATATATATAAAGGAAATTAAATTTAGAATTCATATCAAAACTGTACCTCTACCAATCCCAAAATTGCACAACTTCAAAAAATCCTCACTAACAATTAATAATATAATACACTCAATAATTAAAAAAATAATAGGATTAATAATAATAGTTTAAACTGAATATCATCATCAAGTAATTTCACTTTTCCATATTTTTTATAAATCAAGCACTATACTATAAATTTGAAAATTACCCTTAGATAACTAATATTATGAATATTCTGGTATTTATCTTTATTAAGTGTACTTTGGAAGTGACTAGTAAACAACCAGAAATCACATTATATGGCACACCATTCAAAAATTATTTAATTCTACATAAAAAGCCTTTTATTAATTTGTTTTTATTAGTAATGGTCTTCCTGTCTTGGTCTAGGATGAAAGATTTATAATTTACTTTCCTTAATATTGTGTAAGTTTTTAGTAGCATTGTAAAATAATTAGGCCCTATATAATAAAATAATTTAAGAAATGTAAGAAATCATTAAAAATATTAAGAATTAAGAGAGGTAGATTAAGAAAAATAGCCTTTTTTGGTACGATGAGATTTGGAATATCTGGATTTAAAATATTTTAAAGTTATTTTAGCTATTCTTTACGTATTTTTCTTAAACTTGATAAATGTATTTACGAGACCTGGAATATTTCATCTGTATATATATATATATATATATATATATATATATATATATATATATATATATATATATATATATATATATATATATATATATATATATATATATATATATATATATATAGTAACAAATAATAAGATAGAGAGAGAGAGAGAGAGAGAGAGAGAGAGAGAGAGAGAGAGAGAGAGAGAGAGAGAGAGAGAGAGAGAAGAGAGTAAGAAAGATAGGAAAAGAAGACAGAAAAATAAAGAATGAAGACAAATGGTTAAATAACAGGGAGAGTGAGAGAGAGCAAGAGAGAGAGAAATGGAGAGAGAAAGAGGGAGAGCAGTAGTAAGAAAGAGTAAGAAGAGAAAGAAAGATAGGAAAAGAAGACAGTAAAATAAAGAATGAAGACATATGATCAAATAGCAAGGAGAGAGAGGGAGAGAGAGAGAGAGAGGGCAAGAGAGAGAAATGGAGAGAGAAGGAGGGAGAAAGGGAGAGATATGGAGAGATAGGGAGAGAGAAGGGAAGAGAGATAGATATGGGTGTTTGGGTGTATACGTAGGTCACCTCATGATTGGTATACATCTGTGTACGAGTGTGACCAATGAGATATTGTTTCATCCATCAGTGTCAGCTTTACTGACATTGACATCGAGATTGACCGTGTAAGAAATATAATCTTGAATTATTAAAGATGAGTGAAGAAGAAATTTTAAACGTTTTTAAAAATGAAAAAAGATTTTTAGGCGTGTTTGCCTGTGATGAACTCGTTTCAGTGAAATTAGAAATAGATTCCGGACTTATCTTCAACACCTCGCCTTGAATTGTCAGCGAAGGACATTGGATCTCAGTTTATAAAAATAATGATGTTTACTTTATGGATTCATTAAATTTGGAATTTATGTTAAATCATCCTTATGCAAAGTCCTATGGATGGGTATTGGTTTCCATGACAATTTTCACGAGTGCGGACAGCCTGATGATGTAGTTATGTGGGTTTGTATGCACATGTGTATGTGAATATGTGAGAAAAAAAAATAAAAAAAAGGAAGTGTATGTGTATATGACTTTAAAAATACATCACGTATCATGATTTGTGTTACTGGGAGCAATGTAGAAGTATGTCGGAGCATAATCTTGAAACTACGAAAGACAGCGGACACTAATTATTAAATTCATTGTAGAGTATGAACGTATACGAAGTCTTAAAAAGATATTCATTTCTCTTGTTATATCTACTACGTATGCTTCATAATACCATTATGGGAATTTCTAATTTAGTAAGTAAATTTTATTCGTGCATTATATATACGAGTGAGATCTAAGGCTGTGTTTGCTGCTAAAGGAAAAATAGTTACATTATGCGAGACTGAAAAAGATCTTAATCATCGTATACAACTTACGGCAACTTTGAAAGAGGCTGCAGGTTCCATTAACTTTGAAATAGTGTTACTATATATATATATATATATATATATATATATATATATATATATATATATATATATATATATATATATATATATATATATATATATATAATATATATATATATATATATATATATATATATAATATATATAATCTTCTCCCTGGAAAGATTTTCACCCTGCCAGTGGGACGAGCATATTTAACAATCTGCTCTAAAAAGTCCCTCTCCAAGAATGCTCTAAAAGATCATGTTTTTCGGCTCGTTGGTTTCACTGCCAGTCCTTGAATTTTATTTTATACTCTCGCGTAGGATTTTCACCTTTTCAGTGTGAAATTGAATTCCATCTAATCTTTAACACTTCTCAAAGAACTTTCCCGAAAATCATGCTTCTCGGAACTGTGGTTTCCAATGCTGGATCCTGGAGTTGTAACAATCAGTAAGGAATAATTATAAGGCAGGATTGCTATTCCTGTTGCTCTTGCTTTTGACGCTCCTCCAATGATCTATCTCTGCTTTAATAATCCAAAAATCTTCTCTTCTCTTTTCTTCTCTTCCCTTTTCCTCTCCCTCCCTTTTTAATTCTGTTTTTTTTTTCTCTTTACTCTTCTCTTCTTTTCAGTCCTCTTCTTCCCTCTTCTCTTCTTTTCTCTTTTCTTCTCTTCCCTTTTCCTCTCCCCATTTTAATTCTGTTTTTTTCTCTTCTCTACTCTTCTCTCTCTTCTTCTTTTCTTCTCTTCTTCTCTCTTCTCTCTCTCTTCTCTTCTCTTCTCTTCTCTCTTCTCTTCTCTTCTCTTCTCTTCTCTTCTCTTCTCTTCTCAATGTTCCATCAGATGCTTCTTTCTTCCTAATATTCTTCTTATTATTATCGTTATTTTTTTTTTTAGTTTTTTACTCGTATTAATTATTAATTATTATTATTATTATTATTATTATTATTATTATTATTATTATTATTATTATTATTATTATTATTATTATTATTATTATTATTATTATTATTATTATTATTATTATAAGTAGTGGTAGTATTAGTAGCAGTAATAATAGTAATAGTAGTAGTAATAGCAGTATTAGATATTTTTAATATCTTTTAAGGTCTAACACTTATAAATAAATTTTAATAATCGTGCATATAAATACTTTGCTCATTTCTTTTATACATTTCCAGTATTTTCCGTCTAAATAAAAAGATCGGTAGTTTTAGTACTTTTTAGTACTTAGCAGTACTTTTTAGTTGTTATCACAAAATCCTGCAATGAGTGATCTTAATTTCTTTGCATTATATTAACTATCAAAAAAACAAAACAAAATTCTCAATAGAAATTGAAGTTAGAGACTTTTACTCAAATAGTGAACATGGAAACTTTACCGTGTACAAAATTTCTTTAAATGTTTTAGACTATAAATGATTCAGTTTTAGAATAAAAAGGTTCGGAATAAATTTTATAAACAATTTAAAATAATACAAATGAAAAGGCTTTTAGTTAAGCCAATTAATTAACACAATCTTAATAATTCACTTTCTGTAATTTAGTTTCTGTAAATAATTTTAATAGAAATGCAATAGCTTACAGTCAAACTAATTAAAAGTAAATTCACAATTTCAATAATCTCACTTTAAAAATTAGTTTCATGAATGAAAAATTTCTTTAAACTTTAAAAAAGAAAGTTAAAATTTATTCAGTTAAAATAGTTTACATTCTACAAATTAAAATCTTTATTACATGATTTTCCACTGCACTCTCAATATAAATTTACCACTTTACACAATGTACAGTTAAATTTTCTCTTATTTAATTCTCTGATGAAGATTAACAAAGGTATAGAATATGTTAAATCTTCCTTACGATAATTAATAGATCTTAAAACGTATTCACCATCTAAATATCCTGGTTCTCTTGTTCTTCCGTTTGTTGCATCTATCTTTTTCCGATTCTATTTTGTTGCATTTGTATTTTTCTATTTCTTAACTTTAAATTTGTCAGTTTTTCGGCTTAAAGAATTTTTTGGGTTTCTGCGACTTTTCTTATTAAAAATGAACTAGTATGAATATTTATCTAAAATGTTAGCAGTTTGACTTAATAAAGATTACTTTCTTTACAAACTTATATGATTTGAATAATATCTTATAAAATCGAGAAGAGTGTCCATTTCCGCACCAAAAAACTTGAAACTTTCTTCAAAATTAAAATATAATTCAAAATCAAAACATGTTGAAACTCCAACGTAATTTATTTACTCAAAATTTTAACCTCTTTATACTCGTCACTCATTCTTATAAAAAAAATTTTCATACTCTTCATAAAAACTCTCGACATAAGAAAAATATTTCAGTAATTAACGAGACATTAAATAATGTTTCTCCTGTTGTAAATAAATACGTAAAATTTTTTACTCTAACCTAAAATTTACACTCACTGTGCGAAGGGGTCTAGGAAAAGATTAACCACCCCCCCCCTCCAAAAATAAGACAATGGTTCTTTTCCTATTTAATATACAGTCAGTGAGTAATGATTGTTAAACTCCTGCAACTGTTCCCCATAAATATTTCTAATATTTAACCGTTCAGCAATCAGTTATATATATATATATATATATATATATATATATATATATATATATATATATATATATATATATATATATATATATATATATATATATATATATATATATATATATATATATATATATATATATATATATATATATATATATATATATATATATATATATATATATATATATATATATATATATATATATATATATATATATATATATATATATATATATATATATATATATATATATATATATATATATATATATATATATATATATATATATATATATATATATATATATATAT
>SEYY01015609.1:5000-7500 GCA_009176605.1 Armadillidium nasatum | reverse complement strand
TTAAATAATTCTGATAATTATGATAATAAGAGTAACATGATTTTAATAATAAGAATATTAATATAAATAATAACAATTAATATGATACTGATCATATAAAAATAATTTGAATTACATAATAATTATAAACGCGTAATAATTATTATAATATTAATAGTTATTATAAAGATAAAAATTAGTAATTGAAGTGATAATAATAAAAACATTTAAAAAAATAATAATTAAAGTAATTGTAATTATAATAAGGGTAATAATAATAAAAATAATAATAATAAATAATAATAAAAATAAATAATAATAATAATAATAATAATAATAATAATAATAATAATAATAATAATAATAATAATAATAATATTAAAAATATTCTCGTAATAATAATATTATACTAGCAACAATTAAAAAGAAGAATTAAGAGTAGAATTTATAGATTAATAGTAGAATAATAATAATAATGATTTTAATAATGATAATAAATAATAATATTATTAATAATGCATATTATTGAAAGAATAATTATAATTTTATTATTATTATTATTAAACAGAAGATTAACTATAACAAAGGCAAAATTTGTGATAACAACAGCATCAACGATAACATTAAAATAATAATAATAATAATAATAATAATAATAATAATAATAATAATAATAATAATAATAATAATAATAAAATAATAATAATAATAATAATAAGAATAGAGAATATTATTATAATAATAACAACATTAATCAAAATATTTATAATAATAATATTAATAAAATTAAAATTGATGAGTATATGACAATAATACAAATAATTATCAATAAAGCGTAAAATTTAAGATATTAATAATTATAATTATAGTATTATATTAGCATTAGGAATGATAATAATAAATTAATACTAAAAATAATAATAATAATAAATAATAATAATAATAATAATAATAATAATAATAATAATAATAATAATAATAATAATAATAATAATTATAATTAAAATAGATAATTATTACATCATTAATAAGTGTGATAATATGAAAATAACAATAATTTCTATTGTTATTATCTTATTACTGCAAAAAGTAATTAAAATTTTTTTTCAACAAAATAAAGAAATTTGAAATTGAATTTAAAATAATTGCATTGACATTATTATTAATAACAATAATGCCAACATATGCATTTGAAACCGTACTAATACAAATATTGAAAAACCAAATTAATAAAAATTGTATTACGTCTAATAATAAATATTTAATAATTATTGTAGTATTAAAAATAATGGTAAAAAATAAAAATAATTATATTTCTAATAAGTTATAATAATAATAACAATAAATGCATAATGATAATAATATAGTAACAAAAAATAAATTGATTTTTAGCTTAATAATCTTATTATGGCAATAAAAATAATAATAATAATAATATTAATATGGACAATAATAATAGTGATAGTTATAACAGTAACAGGATAATAATAATAATAATAATCATAACAACAATAACAGAGAAAACAATAACAATAAAACTTTTAAAGTTACAATAGTAATAATAGTAATATAATAGTAACAGCAAATAAGTTAATATTTAAGTAGTATTATTAGATATTACAAAAATAATAACAGTAATAATAATGATAATAATAATAAATTTTAATAATAATTTTTTAATAATAATAACTTTAATTTATATAATTATAATTAAAATAATAATAATAATAATAATTAGAATAATACTAGTTATAATTTTAATAATAATAAAAATATTGAAATGTAATAAAACTGATTGTGATATTTCTTTCGAATTTTAAGAAAGAAGCCTACATATGTTGTAACTTCATTTCTATATTATATATATATATATATATATATATATATATATATATATATATATATATATATATATATATATATTATATATATATATATATATATATATATATATATATATATATATATATATATATATATATATATATATATATATATATATATATATATATATATATATATATATATATATATATATATAATATATATATATATATATATATATATATATATATATATTTATATATATATATATATATATATATATATATATATATATATATATATATATATATATATATATATATATATATATATATATATATATATATATATATATATATATATATATATATATATATATATATATATATATATATATATATATATATATATATATATATATATAGAGTGTGATCAAACCTAGTAATTAAATTCCCATAATTCAAGAAAATTCAGAAAAGAACAGTTATTTTTCTTTTAAACATTTAGATCAATTTTATTTAAAAAGCAACATAGTGAATTAGGTTCAATCTTCTAATTTTTTACTTTTTAGTTTTATTTTTCAGTTACGAGTTTTGTAGGTTAGATTAAAAGGTTTAACTTATTACTTTATTACAGGAGAAATTTAATATTTAATATTATTTAATATTTCGTTAAATACTCTAATCTTTTTTCTTAG
>SEYY01015608.1:0-7500 GCA_009176605.1 Armadillidium nasatum | reverse complement strand
TTCTATCTCATAGATAGATAGATAGATAGATAAATAATAATTAAACAATTTGTTTTATCTCATAGATAGATAGATAATTTGCACTATCCCATAGATATATAGATAGATAGATAAATAATAATTAAACAATTTGTTCTATCTCATAGATAGATAGATAGATAGATAGATAGATAGATAGATAGATAGATAGATAGATAGATAGAAGATCTGAACAAGACATTTCTATAAGTAATGGAAAAGTGGAGAGTTGTAATCCTTCCCACGGCGTCCTCGGTTTGTACTTTGGGAAAACTTTTTATGTGAATTTTAAATATTTCATCAATTGACGAAGATTTCAGTTATTTTCACTGAAGAAATTCTTTTGTCTTACTTTATTATAATTATTATTATTATTATTATTATTATCACTATTATTATTATTATTATTATTATTATATTTATTATTATAATTATTTTTTTTTTTTTTTTTTTTTTTTTTATTTAAATTTTTAAATTATGATGGCTAAAACACTGATTATTATATTTTATTAGTGAGATATATATAATAAAATAATAATAATAATAATAATAATAATAATAATAATAATAATAATAATATAATAATAAAAAAGTAAAAATAAAAATAACAAAAACAGTAATAATTATAATAGTAATAATAATAGTAATTATAATAATAATAATAATAATAATAATAATAATAATAATAATAATAATAATAATAATAATAATAATAATAATAATAATAATAATAATAATAATAGCGATAGTAATGAAACATCAAAAAAATAATAATAGTAAAAAGTAATAATAATAATAATAATAATAATAATAATAATAATAATAATAATAATAATAATAATAATAAAAATAATTGCTATGCAAATTGCTCGCCTTTAAAAGTTTTAAAATATATTATTTAGAAGTGTAAAATTCGTTCTCGGGCGCCAAAAATCTTTCCCTGAACCAATAAAGAAAGACTCTGGCGATGTTTTCCATTCATCTTTTGTATGTTCTAACTTATTTAAGAGAAAGAGTGTGTGTGTGTGTGTGAGTGAATAGAGAGGGAAAGGAAGAGAGAGAGAGAGAGAGAGAGAGAGAGAGAGAGAGAGAGAGAGAGAGAGAGAGAGAGAGAGAGAGAGAGAGTTTTGTTTTTTTGGAAACTTAATAGATGTGCTGAATTCCGTGAGATAAACTGAAAAGTTGTGATAGATAGTTAGAGAGATAGATAGATAGATAAAAATAAATAAATAGATAGATAGATAGATAGATAAAATGAGAAGCTTTAGAAGAAAATAGATGATCAACATGATGGAATGCATGAAAATAAATGGTAAGAAGAGACAGACAGGCAGACAAACTGACGGATAGACTGACGAGTAGACAGACAGACAGACAGGCAGACAAACGGACGGATAGACTGACGAGTAGACAGACAGACAGACAGGCAGACAAACGGACGGATAGACTGACGAGACAGACAGACAGACAAACGACAGGACAGACAGACAGACAGACAGACAGACAGACAGACAGACAGACAGAAAACGGATGGAAAGACTGACGAGTAGACAGACAGACAGACAAACGGACGGATAGACTGACGAGTAGACAGACAGACAGGCAAACGAACGGATAGACTAACGAGTAGACAGACAGACAGACAGACAAGACAGACAGTGTTTAATTGAGGAAAATTAAAGAATTAAGTATGAAAGAAATATGAAATGAAGTTTAAAAACTTTAAAATAGTTATGAAAGTAATGGAAGAGAGGTAAATTAAGAAAACAATGGAAAAAAATAAGAATTAAGATATAAAATGAATAGTTCAGGTTAGGAATAGTTTTTAAAATTAGGTTAGGTTAAGTTTGGTAGAGTTAGGTTAGGCTAAGTTGGATTAGGTTAGGCTAATTTATAAAAGTATGAAGAACAGAAACAAGTTTCCTTTATTGAATAGGGCAAATAAATATAAAAAGTGATATAAAATAAATAATTAAGTTTAGGAATGGTTATTTGAAATTTGGTTAGGGTAAGTTTGGTAAAGTTAGGTTAGGTCTAGCTAGGTTGGGTTAATTTATAATATTGTAAAGAACAGAAAAAAGATTACATGTTTCCTTTTTAGAATAGGGCAATGTCTGTGAGAAGAGAACGTTTTAATTTTTGTTTTTTTTTTAATTTTTTTTAAAAATTTCATTTTTTAAATTTTTAAATTTTTTTAAAAATAAAAAAAAAAAATTCTAAAACTGGAAATAAATACAGTGAGAAATTCACTAATTTAACTGATTCAATTATTTCTATTGCTAAAGAAGCTTCTAAGAGGTTGTGTGTTTCGAAACACCTTCAAGTTTTCTTCCCACTACTCGAGTTGTTTGTTCAAAGAGGTTGGGGGTTTTAGGACATTAGGACACCTTCAAGTTTTCTTCCCACTACTCCAGTTGTTTGTTCAAAGAGGTTGGGGGTTTTAGGACATTAGGACACCTTCAAGTTTTCTTCCCACTACTCCAGTTGTTTGTTCTAAGAGGTTGGGGGTTTTAGGACATTAGGACACCTTCAAGTTTTCTTCCCCCTACTCCAGTTGTTTGTTCTTTATAGTGATTTCTTTCGTCTCCTGTATAACTCACAAAGGTGGGAAAGTTCCTCTCATTCAACACTTCTTTAAAAAGGTGGAGTCAAGGACTTTCCGTCATTTCATCTCTTTCTCTCTCACTAATTCAATTTAATCTCTTTCAATCCTTCATAGTGTTTTGTCACTTCAAAGGACACTACTCTTTTGAACCCTTGAGACGCATACCTCCTCCACTGAAGAATAAAAAAAAAAACTAGTGCAACATATCTTTCAGAACTGTCTAATCTTTTCTCTAACCAATTTTTTGAACCCAAATTTAACCGCTATGCTCAATCTTATATGTACTCCACTGATGAATGTTAAAACCCTCCCCTTTCTTTTCCAAATTTTCTTTTGACATGTTTTTTCCCGAATATCATATATCAAGTCATGTCGGCCTTTAGCTTGGCCCTGATTTACTTTACCCACAAGAGACATTAGAAAATATATATATATATATATATATATATATATATATATATATATATATATATATATATATATATATATATATATATATATATATATATATATATATATATATATATATATATATGTACTGTTATTTTATAAATTTTATAAATTAACAACCTAACCTAACCTAAATTAACCAAACCTAACCTAACTCTACCAAACTTACCTTAACCTAATCTAAATACCCTCCTAACCCGAACTATTTATTTATATTCCTAAATTATATATTAATATATATATATATATATAATATATATAATATATATATATATATATAATATATATATATATATATATAATATAATAATTTATTGCGATTTTGGTACATTGCTTTTTAAAGTTTCTTTTAAGTTAATGATTTTGGCTGCCAATTTTTTAAACATTTTCAAAAAAGGCGATGATTTTATTTTATTTTATTTTCTTTTAATTTCTAATTTTTTTTATACTATTTTTTTTATTTTATTTTTATTTTATTTTTATTTTATTTTAATTTTTTTAATTTTTTTTATTTAAAATTGAGGTGAGAAGTGTTTTGCATTTATAAGAGAGAATAAGAATAAAAACTTTGACAAATATGTTAGTTATACATACATTTATGTATGTATGTATGTATGTATGTATGTATGTATGTATGTATGTATATGTATGTAGGAAAGTGAATTTGTAGATAAACTTTTTTTCTCAATATGCAGAGTTTGTCAGCATGTATATATATATATATATATATATATAATATTATAATATATATATATATATTAATAATATAATATAATAATATAATAATATATATATATATAATTCTCGCATTAGGAAAAAAAAATAGTTCAGGTAGGATGGGTATTGAGATAGGTAAGTAAGTTGGTAGAGTTAGGTTAGTTAGGTTAATGGTTAGTAGGTTTTAATTATAAATTTATAAATAACAGTACAATATATAATATATATAAATATAATATATAATATATATATAATATAATATAATGCAAGACTGGACACCTTGATTGGTGAAACATCATAAGACATAAAGGTATGAAAAATAATAATTAAAAAAAAAGTAAATTAAAGAACCTATAATGTTGGAAGAGAGAGAGAGAGAGAGAGAGAGAGAGAGAGAGAGAGAGAGAGAGAGAGAGAGAGAGAGAGAGAGAGAGAGAGAGAAGAGTACCCCATGTGACTTGGGAGTTTCGGAGCCAGATAGATTTAAAAATGTAACTTAACAGATTGATAATAAAAAAAATGCATACCGAACTGAAAATATTTAAGCATATTGAAGGAAATGATTGTAATATGTTGTCTTCTAAAATCATTGTCTATTCTTTACAGACTAGTGCTATGTTTTCTCTACAGAATTCTGAAATGTGTGTTCTCTACAGAGTAGTTTTATGTGTTCTCTACAGAGTAGTTTTATGTGTTCTCTACAGAGTAGTTCTGTGTATTCTCAACAAACAAGTTCTATGTATTCTCTACAGAGTAGTACTGTGCTTTCTCAACAGACAAGTTCTTTGTATTCTCTACAGAGTAGTACTGTGTTTTCTCTACAGAATAGTGCTCGGTGTTCTCTACAGAGTAGTTCTGTGTATTCTAAACAGACAAGTTCTATGTATTTTTTACAGAGTGGTACTGTGTTTTCTCTACAAAATAGTGCGGTGTGTTCTCTACAGAGTAGTTCTGTGAATTCTCTACAGAGTAGTTTCATGTATTCTCTACAGAGTATTACTGTGTTTTCTCTACAGACTAGTTCTATGTATTCTCTACAGAGCAGTGCGTGTTTTCTCTACAGAGTAGTGTTGTGTATTCTTAATATAGTGCTGGGTATTCATTTACAGAGTAGTTCTGTGTATTCTCTACAGAAAAATTCTGTGTATTCTCTACAGACTAGTTCTATGTATTCTCTACAGAGTAGTACTGTGTTTGCTCTACAGAGTAGTGTTGTGCATTCTCAATATAGAGCTGTTTATTCTCTACAGAGTAGGGCTATGTATTTTCTACAGAATAGTGCTGTGTGTTCTCTACAGATTTGTGATGTGTATTCTATACAGAGTAGTGATGTGTTGTGTTTTATTGTTGTATTACCTTTTAATGTGTTGAGTTCTGTTTTATATATATATATATATATATATATATATACTATAATGTCTATATGTAATAAGGGTCTTCATTCCTCTCTTATTTATCATGTTTTAGTTTTCAAATGTAGTACGTGTGCTGTGCTTTGTGATGCAACCAATTCTGTAACGAGTTATTCTGTGTTCTGATATTTCTACTCAATGTAATTATTTTGTGTTCTTTAATACTATTAGTGTTTATTCGTTCATCTAGTTATGTACTGTGGTAAAATATTTATCCATTCATTGAGTTATGTATTATTGAATACTGTTTATTTATTTATCTATTTATGTATGTTGCATAGTGTTTATCCATTTATTTAGTTGTGTACTATTGCATAATGTTTATCCATTCAACTAGTTATGTACTGCTGCATTGTGTTTATCCATTCATCTAGTTATGTACTGTTGCATAGTTTTTATCCATTCATCTAGTTATGTACTGTCTCATAGTGTTTGTTTGTGTGCTAGTGTGTTAAAAAAAGCCGTTATTATTTCTTCGTCCATGTTGTTTTACGTTATTGCATTGTGTTTAATTGTGTGTTTTACTCAACGGGGATTTCCTCATTTATGTTGTTATATGATGTTGTATAGTGTTTGTTTGTGCTATATAATTTTATGTTGTTTCTTCACCAATATAAAAAAGGTTATATATACTTTATTATACTTTGAAACATTGTGTTTATTTGCTAATTGTTTAATTCTAGTTTAGTTTATCTTTTCTTTCTACATTGTTGCATAGTGTTTATATGTGCTAATTAATTCCATGGTTGTTTCTTCATCCATGTTGTTATACATTCCCTCTTTGTATTTATGTGTTCTGTGTTATTCTACGGTTGTTTGTGCTGTGTGTTATTCAGCACGTTAAAATACATTGTTGCATAGTGTTAATTTGTGTACCGTAAACTTCTATAGCTATTTCTTCAACCATGTTGTTTAAAATTGCGTCATAATGTTTATTTTTGTCTGTATGTGTATATTAGGAATGAATGTGTGTGTGTATTGATGAATGAACGTGCGTATGATGATTGATTCAGCTTCAATAAATAATTTTCCTTTTTCTCCTTTTCGGAATGAAATTCCATTTATGGCGAAGAGTTTTATAATCAAATTTAAAAGCAATCTATCGATCTGTGTTTGGTGGCAGGTGCGGATTATAAATCTTGTATCAACGAGCTTGTTAAAACATTATACTGATAGTAAATCAAATAGGTCCTTATAAATTTAATCGAGGAGCTATAAATAAAAGCATCCTAAAATATTTGTGATACTTTTGGTCATTTTTTTTTTTTTTTTTTTTTGGTACTATTAGAAGAGTTTTCGTACGTTTTTGGTACTCGGTATTTCAATTTATTTTTTATACTTTTGTACATTTTTTTGGTACTATTCGAAGAATTTGGGTACGTTTTTGGTACTTGGTATTTCAATTTATTTTTTATATTTTTGAACCCTTATTTTGGTACTCGGTATTTCAGTTTATTTTTGATACTTTTGAACCCTTTTTTTGGTACTATCTGAAGAATTTTGGTACATTTTTGGTACTCGGTATTTCAATTTGGTTTTTATACTTTTGAACCCCTTTTTTTGGTACTATCCGAAAAATTATGGTACGTTATTGGTACTCGGTATTTCATTTTGTTTTTGATACTTTTGAACCCTTTTTTTGGTACTATCCGAAGAATTTTGGTACGTTTTTGGTATTCGGTATTTCAATTTATATTTGATACTTTTGAGTCATTTATATTTGGTACTATCAGAAGAATTTTGGTACGTTTGTGGTACTCGGTATTTCAATACTTTTATTGATACTTTCGTAACGCTTATGATAATATTCATAGGATTTGAGTACGTTTTTTGGTACTCGGCATTCCAAAATATTTATTTTGGTACCTTTTCTGATACTATTCGTAGGATTCGAGTACGTTTCTGGTACTCTTTCAATCTTTTATTTAGTTAACATAAAATTAAAATAATATATAAATATTGGTATTCCATAATACGTTTTATACTTTTGTACATTTTTTGATACTATTCGAAAAATTTTGGTACGTTTCTGATTCTCTTTATGTCCAATATTTTGTTAAAGTATAACTTAAGTATAACTATAATACCGAATATATTGATAATTTTCTGGTACAATTTTTTTAAAGACATTTTTGATACTAAAGTAACAATTCTAGTACGTTTTTTCTTAGAATTCTCAAGGAATTTTTTTTAATAAAGGTAATCCAAGTTATTTAGTTCTTTTTCTGGTACTATTTCATAGTTTTCTGGTAATAAAATAAAGGATTTGAGCACTTTCAAGTACTTTTTTAAATTTTT
>SEYY01015606.1:0-19810 GCA_009176605.1 Armadillidium nasatum | reverse complement strand
TATATATATATATATATATTATATATATATATATATATATATATATATATATATATATATATATATATATATATATATATATATATATATATATATATATATATATATATATATATATATAGGGGAAGGACGTAGCGCCGTTCCGAAGCGATGCAAGTACCCCCATTGGGCATAACCCACGGAGTGATAGGATGGGCTAGACCATTCCGTTTCACTCCGTTGCCCTTTGGTTCGTTCCTTTTCGCGTTTCATCTTCTCAGAGGGTCTCTAGTGTACCCTTGACTCACATTGGAGTGCCTATGCTCCAACCTTCCTCCTTCTTCACATGTCCTACAATATTTACAAACGCTTACACTTACATTACCTATTAAATTAATCAAAAATGGCAAAACTTAAATCTGCCTCGGAGAATCCTAGAGGGGCGGATTCCAAACATAGCCCCTCATCTACTCCTTCCCCCATCACCACTTGGGAGTTGGTGGCCTCCGGTGATGGGGTTGGCGCCACCAAGACCTCTATGCCGGCTTGCCCTGGTGCACGGTCTTCGTTTTCATTAATTTCTGCAACATTCGCGGTCTTTTTTCTAATCTCCACTTTGTCGAACACCACCTCTCTTCTTCTAGACCTCATCTCTTGTTCTTAACTGAAACTCAGGTGTCTGAGTGCTCTGACAGCAAACCCTACTCTGTTTCCTCCTACTGTCTCTATCCTCAATTTTCAGCCAAAGGCGGATGTTGCGCATATGTGCGCAACGATGTTGTCTGTTTCTCGTGTCTCTAATTTGGAGTCTTCTGAATTCTCAACTTTATGGCTCAAACTTTCTTGCAATTCTACGACTAAATTCATTTGTTCTGTCTACTTATCCCCTAACTCTACAGACTATCCAAAATTCTTCGACTATCTTTAACTCCAAAATAGAACACATTCTTTCTTCTTCTCCTTTCTCTGAAATCATCATTTTAGGTGATTTCAATGTTCACCACCGCCAATGGCTTTCATCTAGTTCTCAAGATCCAGCTGGTGAACTCGCCTTCCAATTTTCTATCCACAACAACCTTGAGCAGTTGGTGCAACTCCCTACCCGTATCCCTGACCGTCTTGGTGATGAACCCAACATTCTAGACCTTTTTCTAACTTCTAATCCTTCTCCTTATACTGTTAAACTCTTTCCTCCTCTGGGTTCATCCGATCATCTTCTTATCTCCGTATCTTGTCCTGTCTCTTCAAGTCTTCCGCAAGAACGGCCCCCGCCTTCGGCGAGGAGACGTTTCTGGCAATTCGGTGCCACTAACTGGTCTGACTTGCGGTCGTACTTTTCTGATTTTCCATGGAATGATTACTGTTTCCGTGGGAGGGGTCCCTCGGAGTGCGCTGAGCGCATAACTGAGGTTATTCTCTCTGGCATGGAGGCGTACATTCCATATTCTTTCCCTTCCACTAAACCTAATAAACCTTGGTTTAACTCTGCTTGTTCTCGTGCTATCCGCCGCAGGGATGCTGCCTTCAGGGACTACCGTCGTCTTCAAACTCCAGAATCTCATGCAACTTATATTTCATCCCGGAATCGTGCAAAATCTATTCTTCGAGATACTAAAAACTCTTTTCTCCGTCGCAAATGCAATAATCTTTCTGGCTCCTCTTCCTCTCGCCCTTTCTGGCATTTTGCAAAAAATGTCAACTCTAACTTTGCTTCTTCCTCTTTCCCTCCTCTAGTATCTTCTGACGGTACAACTGCCGTTTTGCCTTCCTCTAAAGCTGAACTCTTTGCTCAAACTTTTGCCTTAAATTCAACCTTAGACGATTCCGGAGCTGTTCCTACTCCTTCAACCCCCTCTAACTCATTTATGCCTAAAATTGTAATTTCTTCTAAAGACGTCACTTC
This sequence comes from Armadillidium nasatum, assembly GCA_009176605.1. Classification (NCBI taxonomy): domain Eukaryota; kingdom Metazoa; phylum Arthropoda; class Malacostraca; order Isopoda; family Armadillidiidae; genus Armadillidium; species Armadillidium nasatum. The sequence goes on along the minus strand of SEYY01015606.1, from coordinate 17,928 downwards.
TGCTCTCTCTGAGCTTAACACTAAGAAGGCGTACGGTCCTGATGGTATCCCTCCTGTGGTTCTCAAAACTTGTGCTTCCGAGCTTGCACCCTGCCTTGGTAAACTATTTCGTCTATGTCTTTCTACTTCAACCTTCCCTTCTTGCTGGAAACGTGCGCTCATTCAACCTGTGCCGAAGAAGGGGGACCCCTCTCAGCCCTCTAACTATCGTCCTATTTCTTTAACCTCCGTTCTTTCTAAAGTTTTCGAATCTATCCTTAACAGGAAGATTTGGAAACATCTCAATTCTTCTAATCCTATCTCAGATCGCCAGTATGGCTTTCGAAAGAAACGCTCTACTGGTGATCTTCTTTCCCTTCTCTCTGACTCTTGGTCCTCCGCTCTTCGGCATTTCGGTGAATCTTTTGCTGTAGCGCTGGACATATCGAAAGCTTTCGATAGAGTCTGGCACAAAGCTTTGATTTCCAAACTTCCCTCTTTCGGAATCTATCCTTCTCTCTGTGACCTTCTCTCTGATTTCCTTTCTGGTCGTTCTATAGCAGCTGTTGTAGACGGCCACCGTTCATCCTATAAATCTATTAATAGTGGTGTTCCTCAAGGATCTGTCCTATCCCCAACACTTTTTCTGTTTTTCATTAATGACCTTCTCTCTATTACTTCATCTCCTATCCACTCCTATGCTGATGACTCCACCCTTCATTACTCTTTTCATTTTGAAAGACGCCCTCCCAGCAACAGTTAATAGAGGCCAGGAGGGTGGCCTTGGAGCAACTAACCTCTGATCTATCTCTCATTTCCAATTGGGGCAAAGAAAACATGGTCGTTTTCAATGCCTCAAAAACTCAATTCCTCCATCTCTCTACTCGACACAATCTTCCACACAACTACGATATCTTCTTCGAAAACACGCAACTCAAACCTTCATCTGTCCTCAATATTCTAGGTGTTTCTTTTTCTCGTGATCTTTCTTGGAAAGATCACATTACCTCTCTTTCTAAACAAGCTTCTAAGAGGTTGGGTGTTCTGAGGCGCCTTCAGTATTTTTTCACACCACCCCAGTTGCTTGCTCTGTATAGGGGTGTTGTTCGCCCCTGTATGGAGTATGCGTCACACATCTGGGGTGGTTCCACACACACAGCTCTCCTGGAAAAGGTGGAGTCTAGAGCTTTTCGCCTTATCAATTCTCCTGCTCTCACTAATTCTCTCCAATCTCTTTCTGCCCGTCGAAATGTTGCGTCACTCTCTCTCTACTATCGCTATTACAATGGACACTGCTCTTCTGAACTCTCTCGTCGCATACCTCCTCCATTAAGAAGGGCTCGTGCGACTCGTCTTTCTACACATTCTCATCCTTTCTCTGTCCAACTCTCTGACCCCAGACTTAACCTCTATGCTCAATCTTACATTTACTCTACTGGTAAAGTCTGGAACACACTTCCTTCATCTATTTTCCCAACTACCTATGACTTAAGCACCTTTAAACGCCGTGTATCAGGTCATGTCGGCCTTTAATTTGACCCTGTTTCCGACTTTCCTCCTAACTCTGGTGGAACAATGGTAGGACTCTGGCCTTTGCCCACCAGAGGAGAAATAAAAAAAAAAATATATATATATAAAGTTGTACGGTACGTCAAAATTTACTAATAGGTGTCTGTTTTCATTGTTGTTTGTTCGTAAGTTTGTTTTGTTGTGATCAAATTTTAGCGTTCAGAAAATCGAGAGGATCGCTACGTCATCAACTCCACCTAAGACCTTGGTGATTGGCTGCTTATTTTCTACCAATAAAATTGACGTATTCGCATTTTAGCGAGCGCTCACTTTTGCTCGGCTCTAAACGTGGCTATAAACCTCCTGTCTTCTTAATATCAAATACTGTACCATCTGGTGTTACTAATTCCGCAAATTTTGGTGTGAAATTTATAGAAACTCCATTCTTCGCAGCTGCCTGCACTGAAAATATATCTTGTCTATATGATGGTACACAGAGAGCATTTTTCAATAAAATACTATGACACTTACCAATTAACATCACATTTTGACATTTTAGCATGGCCTCTCTCAATTGCAGCATTATTCATCCTGCTACCATCGGCCAATTCAATAAAATGATTTGAGGGATCAAAGTTTTCTTCAAAGCTAATAAATTTTGATTCATCACATAAAATATGTGAGGTAGCTCCACTATCTACTAATAGATTACTTGGTGTGTGTCCTACATTACCCATTTCATTAATTATAAATGCATAAGAATGACTCTCATCACTTTGGCTCTCATCCTTTCGCAATCTTAGCGGAATTATTTTTTCTACAAAATTCTGTATCATGGGTTTGTGAATTACAATTAACACACCATCTTTTATAATACTGCCTATATCCCCCTCTTCCTCTATAAGCTTGCTTAGTAATCTGATGATTGTTGAGTTTCTCTGAACATTCAAATTGCTTGTGTCCTACTTTTCCACAAGAAAAACATTTCACATAACTTTTTCTATCTCTTACCTTCATAACATTTTCTTCTGGCTTAATATCTGCCTGTTGGCTCTTTACTGTCTCTTCAAAACTTCTTAGAGCTACTTTAAATTCACTAAATGTCATGGCTTTCTCTTTCTGAATAATTACCGTCGAAAAAGTTCTGTACCCTGAAGGTAGGCCTTTCAAAACCATAGCTATAAGTAAACTATCACTTACATTTTCACCAGCTGATTTCAAAAATGTAGCTGCTGTCTCTGCCCTTAAAATGTAATCAGTAACATCTTCCATCACTGCCTAATTTCAATGAAGTTAGCTCTGTATATAAAGCTATAACTCTAGGCTTACTGCTACCCAAATAGTGGTCATGTAATATTTTCAAGGCTTTCTTGCCATCATCCTTAGCATCTCTTATGATAAGGGATAAACTTCTATCATCTAGGACTAACACTAACTCTGCAAAAACTTTTGCATTATCATCGCTATCAACATCAGCGGTAGAATCACTTATCACGTGCAACAAAATTTGCAGCCTTCAAATGTCCTAGGAATTTAACTTCCCACAACTCATATTTTTCTACATCGCCATCGAAATATAAACGCCTGGGCCCATAACCTGTTGTTATATTATTCATGATGGCGGAAATATAAATATAAATATAGGGCAGGGCACAGAGACACAGCACTTCTTAATCTAGGCCTTTATTTACATGTTTAACACAGAGTACAGCTCGTGGTACAACAACACGATACAATCGATAGAATGAGAATGGAAATGTTTTCATAGAACATAGTCTTTTACTGAATCATGACAAAAAGTATTTTCATACAGTATCAACAGTACATATACTTTAGGTTAATTCTAACATTGGTAAAATACTTTTAATCTCAAATACTACTAAGTTATCTTATTTATCAGTAAAAATAAAAATATATATAAATTAGTACCTGGTTAGGGCTCCCAATATCCTAAAATATTGTGAATCGCTGGCAACAAACGGCACCTCCTCTTCAGTATCTTAAAAAATAAAGTGAAAAACTTGAAATTTTAAGCTAATTAGCACTTATTAGCTTGTAAAAGGAGTCTTCTTCTTCCCCTTGGTCAGATACATTAATAATTTTTCATAAAACCCGTTTCTCAAAAGGGGGCTTAAACGTCTCCGAAGGTAGTAAAGGGGTTGGGGTAGAAACTCTCAAAGATTTATATAATATTTTTCCTATTTTTTTGGCTTTCTAATTTCTAAAATGGCGCTAGGACACCTGAGGGAGGGAAAAGATAATTTCAGGTTGCAATGCGCCAATCCTGGCCATTCCCTGGCTGCTGCCTCTACACCAGTGTAATTATTACATATATTTCGTAAAGTGAAAATATATTTGTATTCCCTAAATGACAATATCGGTAAAAAACTTATAATGTTAAGTTTTAGCAAATATTTGGAGGATAAATCCCTTTTTTTTTATCATGCCCCATACAAGGGTTAAAATCCCTTAGCATATCTCTACGAGTATCTAATCCGTAACTCCCCTCTGTCCAAACATTATGTGTGAACTAAATTGAATTGTGATAGCTGCTAGCAAAGTATAAGTATATCAGTTAATGTAATCTAATGTTTTAAAATTTTGCCTAACGGCAGACTAAGACGTAATTTCAATCTGAGATTTGTCAGTTGATTTAAATCTAGTTTATTTATTTATTATTTTTTTTCAGTGGGGAGTGATTTAGATGACGTCACTACCATCTTCATATTCGTATTTCTTCCCCTTTTAACTTTTTTTTTTTTAAATTTTGGGTTAGAAACCTGAGTCATAATTTACGGCAAGAAAAACTGCTATTCGATTTCACTACTAATGTGCTGTATCTATACTTTGCTGGTAGTCAAACTTGTTTTAAAAATTAAAAAAATTGAATATCTTGAAATTGCTGTGGTTTTTTAAAAAGCTCATTTATGTTTAAGGCCAGCGAAATCCATTTCTCATGCCGCACAATAACTCTATGTAAAATATTTTATCTGCTTTTTTTTTTAATTGTCTTGTCTGGTTCTGAAATTCCTTAAACACCCTTTCTGATCTCATTTCTCCTATATCACAGTTCCTGCATGAATTGTAATCAATGCATCTTCAGAAGTATCTGATATTTCACCATTTATAACACTAGCAAAATCACTAGTTTTGCCTCTAGACATCAAGCATGCTTACCTCACCACTTTTTTCCTAGTGACGTAAAGTTTTGTTCAAATACCTTATTTGAGAGTCGCCAATTTTTAATACGTCAGTTCATTTAGTTGATAGAGCCACATTCCCATTTTTGCTTCCTTTATCAGATGTTTCTATATATTCAAGGAGAGGGTAAAGTCTATTATTGCATTCTACTGGCTGGCTATCCTTTGAAGGGTCAAACTAGGCCTACACATTTTAGTAAACTTCTTGCAATTCATTATTCCTTAAATCTTGTCGGTGGACGGCAAAAATTTGTAACATTTTCTTTCATGTTTCTTCTGTTGACAATAGGGCACTCGAGTTAACTCCAAAATTTCATGAAATAATGAATTTTATCAAGAAAAGCCTTATGTTATTACAGTATATCTTTGTCTGTGATTTTATATATAAAATTTTCAAGCATTTAATATAGAATACATTTAGATAAAATGACAGCCAAAGAAGGACGAACTTTACATTCCTTATCTTGTAGTTCTGAAAAACTAGTAAGAATTGGCTATTATGTACTAGAAAAAACCATTGGAAAAGGAAATTTTGCAGTAGTTAAAAGAGCAACTCATACAGTTACAAAATCAAAGGTATATATATATATATATATATATATATATATATATATATATATATATATATATATATATATATATATATATATATATATATATATATATATATATATATATATCTTCATGCAAATTTCTTTATTTTTAATATTGATAAACAAAGGGTTACTTATATATGTAGATATATTTATAGTTCTTTGTGATTTAATGACCTATGTATAATATTAACTTGGTAGTGGAATGGATTTTAGAACAGTGCCTAGAGATGTTTGATTACCAAACAATAAGGGGTTTCTTCAACTGGCATCCATAGTTAAGGAATGAAGAGAATGCTCACCAATGGTATACTGCACAAGCTACTAATCATTAGTAGGAATCCAGGCCAGATCCCAAAGTATGGGTCTAAAATTAAGATTTGTAGATTTAAAGATTTTAATACAAAAGGAAATGATAGGATCTCAGTAATAAAATACTGAATTCTATGATAGAAAATAAGTCCATATTAAGAAATGAGAGTGCTGTACTATAGATAAAAAGTAGATATTGAAGTCCCAATTCTCCCTCTCGTAATTTTTTGTATCAAATTTATCTCAGTAAAAGTAAGGGTATATATATATATATTGTTCTTTCAGGTTAGGGATTCACTTGGACAATTTTTACATAAAATACTAAAAATGTATTAAATTAAGGGTAAACATGAAAAAAAAGTTTTATATATATATATATGGTATATATATAATAGTAAAAATATATGGTTTATTTCTTACCTCGTAGCTAGTTGTTATTCAAATTATAAACTAGAAATATAATGTATATTAAAGAAAAAAAAAAATGGGTTTGAAAATCAAATTTGCTAAATTAAAATATACTTATAATAAAAATAGATTTTGAATATCAAAAAGCTTGGCTTTCATCTGCAACTTTGACAATATGGTGTAAGAAATTGGGTGAAGGAAGATAACGGAAAATATATCAATACTAATTTAGGTATATAAATTGTTAAATCTAACAAACTAGTTCGATGTAAGCTAACCTTGACTTAAAGGGTAAATGGGTAAAGGTTAAGAATCTTTCTGACCTTCGATATTTGGAAAATATCGATATATCAAACCTATTCAAAAGCGTTGCCACGAGGTGAGGGCTACTGCCATATTACACCAGACATACTCACATTAGTTTTCTACTGAACTTTGTTCGACTTATCAGAACCTGAACTACCAAAGTTGCCAAAAATAGAGGCCTAACCTATAAAAGAGCGGGGCCGCGAGACGAGGCTTACTGCCATCAAAATATCAATATAAAAAATATCGATATATAAGGTCAGAAAGATTCTTAACCTAAGCCGGCCGGGTAAATGTACACTAATGGCCAGTAAATAAGCCTAACCTAAAAAATAAAATAAAATTAAACGATGCCAAAATATATTTATATATTTAAAATATCTAGTAACAATGTTATGAAATATCAATGCATTAATTAATAATATTGATAATTTTTATGATGTCATTCACTGCCTTTATTACTATAAGGCGTAGGCTTGTTTGGTGTAGTTGGCCTAATTACATCATTTTATAACAGGATTTTTAATACTTTAACCTTTTAAATTTATTGAATTTGATTTTCTAACCCATTTTTATTGTTTTTCTTCAATGTACATTACATTTCCAATTTGTATTTTGAATAATAACTAAATACCAGGTAAGAGACAAATCATGTATATATAACTTATATATATATATATATATATATAATATATATATATATATATATATATATATATATATATATATATATATATATATATATATATTATAAATAGTGTCCCAGATATTGTGCACTATGCAGGTTTTCTAAAAAATATATTGATATTAATTTATTTTCTGATTTCAGATTGCATTATGGCTCAGAAGCTAAGTGTAGAAGAAAGAGTTCAACTTGTTTTCATGTTTGATAGACAAGGAGCTACATACCATTCAGTAGCTGATGAATTCAACCTCAGCCACCCTGAGAGACAACCATTGAGCCATACCACTGTCTGATATTTTATCAAATGTTTCCTAGAAACTTTGTCAGTTGCTGGCTGTCTGAAATGTGGGCTACCAAAGAGTGTAACTGATGACGAAACATCCACTATAGTTTTGGCAAAATTTGTGAGAAGTTCTGTAGAATCAGTCAGAAGAATAAGTTAGGAGGTAAACAAGCAATTCATCAGTGCATTGTATTCTCATGATGTACAAATTTCATCAGTACAAAGAACATCTTGTGCAAGCTCTACATGGTGATGACACATATTGGCTGATGGAATTTTGTGAATGAATGCGTGCGCATATGGATTTGTTATTTTTCAGTGGTGAAGCCATTTTTCATTTGAATGGCTAGGTGAACTGACACAATATGCCCTCTTGGTCAAATAGCAATTCATGTTGGAATGAGGAGAGATACCACCAACACAACCTGAGGATCATGGTGTGGGCTGGAATCTGAGAAGAGCAAATCATTGACCCATACTTCTATGAACTGACTGGGACATTGGCCCAAGCTAACCCCAGTCCCAGCCTGGCTAAAAATCAGGGATAACTGGGGTTTGCCTGCCGGGGTTAAAATGGCAAATTATACTTGAGGGAACAATCCAATTTCAAATTTTTTAAAAAAATTTAAGCTGATTCTACTGAAATGTTCAGTGTATATAGCTTTTTTCATGATGAAAAAAGTCCATTTCTAGCTTTTTTCTGAGTCTATAACTATTAAAAAGTTTTTTCTTAGGGGGGAGGAATTTGACCCTTTTCAAATGAATGGCAGGGCCAAACCACTTTTCGGAATGATCTGAAATTTGGATTGTATATTCAGAATTCTATTGGCAACAAAAACTTGTAACATACTCTTGTTCCCAGAGTTATAGAAAAAATGTTATAAGCCTAAAACTGAACAACTATCAAAAAAAAAATTCCACCTTTTCGGACAAAAAAAAAAAAAAAAAAAAAACCTATAGCATTTCTTATTTTTAGTGGGTGCATAGAGGAGGGATGGGGCTACAAATTCCTGTCTACACTTTATTCAATGTGATTTGTTGGTTTCGGGTTATAGCCTCTCAAAAAAGGTCCATTTTTGAACAAATTTCAAAACTTTACAAAGTTTGAGAGGCTATATCTCAATTCAAACAAAGAGCATTTAATAATGCACTAAATAAAAGTTGTTACTCTGTCCATCCTCTAAACAATATCCAAAAATAAAAAAATTAGTAGGTAGCATTTTTTTTTTTTTACATTTTTTTCTCCTGAAGGGTATGATTTTTGCAAATTTTTTTATTGAGTGCTTATAACTTTTTTTCTAGATGTGATATAAAAAACCTGTTCTCACCAATGCAAGAAATTGGGGCTAAGATTATTCAGTTAAATATTCAGCTCATGTAGAGCAGTGGTTTGACCCTGCTATTCATTTCTTTTCAACTTTGGGTCCAAATAACTTTCAACCCATTATAGACTCGGAAAAATGCTCAAAATCAACTCAGAACTTTGAGAAAAAATGCATATACCCTAAAAATTTCAGCTCAATCAGTCATATAATAAAAAATAAAATTTTAAAATATAAGAAAATTACAATTTTTCTTCTTACTTTTTAAAAGTTTTATCTTTTTTTTCTGTTTCTTTTGACCAATCCTTTTCTGCTAGTGAATGGTCATCTTTGTGTTTTGATTTTAGATGCCCCCATAAAGATTTGGTTGAAAATTTTTTTACTTGTGGCACCTGGAGGTCCTCTTCTAATTTTCTGACTTCAGATGTTACATTTAGCTATTTTGAGCCTATCCTGGAACATTGTAAATTACTCCCATACTGCTGAAACTGATCTTTTAACCATAATGCACCTAATAAATACTAAAACTATTACACAGAAATTGACAATCTGAAAACGTGGGGTTTAAACATTGCCTAGATTCATGTAGACACTTGAATAAACACTTACACACATGCACACACATATAATAATTTTAAAATAATGTAGCTAATTGATACAAGTTTGATACATAGCAATAAAATAGCAATGATATTTATAAATACAGGTTATTTTGATAATTTAATATCTTATATTTTAGGTAAAGCTGTTGAATCACTATTATGAATAAAAAAAAAATAATCAAAATTTTAAAATTTTTTTGTACTTATTATACAAAATCTGTAATTTTCCAAAATTTTTTCAGAGAAAATGCATATAATCATTAATTTAAGTGAGTGTTTGCTATTCTACACCTTTCTTATAATTAAATAAACCTCAATTAAATTTATATCTAATTTTTTTAACCTAAAATTTCAGTGCTTTTGGCAGGGTTGGCATTGATTAAATCAAATTGATTTAATCAGTTGATTAAATCAATTGATTTTTTTATGAAAAAATCATGATTTTTTTGATTTTTTTGATTGTTTTTATTTTAAAAAAAAATAATAAAATTTTTTTTTTTTTTTATTTGTTTTATTTTGTCATATTTTTTGATACATAATGATATAACAGATATATTAGTTCCTTCTTACTGTGTTAAAAAACTTTAAAGTAGTTTATATATTAGAAATATAACTTCCTTAATATTTGGTTCAAGATTTCATATAGGGTAATACAAGAATCTGATCTTCATTAATATAATTTATCCAATATAGAACTGTTAGAGTTTAGAATTCCTAATATATATTCAATCAAATCTTCAACAAAATTTTATTGAGCTTTAATCTAATGCAATTTGAGGTTATAGACAAAAGAGAAAACAGAAAAGACAATTCCTTTTAATTTTCAACCATTTAAATTTTTATACAACATTATAAGAAAACAATATTCCTCTATATAAATTATAAAAGAAAGAAAATTTAAGCACTTTTGATGCATAATCATTAATCCATAAATTAAATACATAACTTTCAAATATATATATATATATATATATATATATATATATATATATATATATATATATATATATATATATATATATATATATATATATATATATATATATATATATATATATATATATATATATATATAATTTTTAATTCTCACTCGTTTTCCGTAATGTACTAATTAATTTTTTAAAACCACTCTATGATAAAACAATAAAAATTAAAAGATTAAAAGAGACATAACAAGAAAATTAAAATAAGAAATAACAAGATGGAGAATGTTTTAATTCTCCATCTTGTTATTTCTTTTTTAATTTTCTTGTTATGTCTCTTTTAATCTTTTAATTTTTATTGTTTTATCATAGAGTGGTTTTAAAAAATATATATATATATATATATATATATATATATATATATATATATATATATATATATATATATATATATATATATATATATATATATATATATATATATATATATATATATATATTATATATATATATTTATTTATTTTTTCAAGTTATGTATTTAATTTATGGATTAATGATTATGCATCAAAAGTGCTTAAATTTTCTTTCTTTTATAATTTATATAGAGGAATATTGTTTTCTTATAATGTTGTATAAAAATTTAAATGGTTGAAAATTAAAAGGAATTGTCATTTGTTTTCTCTTTTGTCTATAACCTCAAATTGCATTAGATTAAAGCTCAATAAAATTTTGTTGAAGATTTGATTGAATATATATTAGGAATTCTAAACTCTAACAGTTCTATATTGGATAAATTATATTAATGAAGATCAGATTCTTGTATTACCCTATATGAAATATTGAACCAAATATTAATTAAGGAAGTTATATTTCTAATATATAAACTACTTTAAAGTTTTTTAACACAGTAAGAAGGAACTAATATATCTGTTATATCATTATGTTTCAAAAAATATGACAAAATAAAATAAATAAAAGAAAACAGTTTTATTATTTTAAAGAAAAATCAAAAAAATCATTGATTTTTTGATTTTTTTGATTTTTTAAAAAAAATCAAAAATCACCAACCCTGGCTTTTGGCCTCTTTACAAATTTTAGACAACCCTGGCCTTAGCCAAATTTGGGACACCCAGGCCTTGGCAAAATTCCAGCCCCGGTCGGTCCCTACATACTTCTTCAATGATAATTTCACTGCTGAAACCTATTTAGAATTACTGTAAACCTTCTTGTCTGAGTATCTGAGAATGTTGATGACAGAAAGTCTTTTCAGCAGGATGGAGCTCCAGCACATTTTGCAACATGTGTGCCTGACCACTTGGACCAAACATTTCTTCACAGATGGATTTGAGGGAAAGGGCCTGTGGATTGGTGATTCTGATCACCTGATCTTAGCCCACTTGACTATTTCCATTGGTGTCATCTCAAATCTGTTGTGTGCAAAAACTGTCCATGCACCCTTGATGATTTTAGGGATGCCAAAATTGCATGCCAAATGATTACCCCTGAAATCCTCAGGAGTGTGAAAGACAGTTTCATGAAAGGAATAGATGTGTGTTTTAATGCAGAGAGCATATGTTATGATTAAAGTATTATCTATTAATATGAATTTTCTTTTCCAAAACCTGAATGATGCACATCTGGGATATATATATATATATATATATATATATATATATATATATATATATATATATATATATATATATATATATATATATATATATATATATATGGTAAAGGTTAAGAAGCTTTCTGAGTTTCAATATTTGGAAAATATCAATATTCCAAAATATCGATATACCGAAACATCGATATGCCTATTCAAATATTTTTCTAATTATTTTTATAATTATTATTATTTAGTTTTCTAGCGTACTTAGTTCAACTTATCATAACCTGAACTACCGAAGTTGCCGTAAAATACAAGCCAAACCTATACAAGAACGTTGCAATGAGATACTGATTAAAATCGATATTTCAAAATATCGATATAAAAAATATCGAAGCTCAGAAAGCTTCTTAACCTAAGCCTATATATACTATATATATATATATATATATATATATATATATATATATATATATATATATATATATATATATATATATATATATATATATATATATTATGTTTGATTATTTATGCTTCACCACTACTCCTAGTTATAAATACACCATTTTCCCTCCTATTGGTAACTCTGACCATAATCTTATAGCTCTTAGTTATAATGCTTTCTCTCCAACAGCTCCACCATGCCCTAAACGTACTTTCTGGCACTTTAATCGGGCTAATTGGGGGGCAATGCGCCGCTTCTTTGCTAACTATTCATTGGAGTGAATCTTGCTTTATCTCTGGGGATGCTTCTGTCTCTGCTGAAAAGGTAGGGGCAGTGATCCTTGATGGGATGTTCAGATTCATTCCATCTACAACTAAATCTTTTTCTCCACAAAATCCATGGTTCGATGGCAACTGTTCTCTTGTCCTTCGGGAGAGAGACAATGTTTATCGTGCATGGAAAAACTCTCCTTCTCCTATCACTCTTGCTAATTTTCATTCAGCTCGGAATCGTTGCAGGGATGTTCTTCGACGGTCTAAGCGTGCTTTCATAAAAAGGAAGTGCGCTGACCTCCATGGCTCTCCTACTGATAAAAATTTCTGGCCTCTTGTCAAAAATATCTCTAATAACTTCTGTAAATCTGCCTTTCCTCCTCTTATTCGCTCTGATGGATCTACTGCAAATACTCCCCCTGAAAAGGCTAATCTCTTCGGCCTCCTTTTCTCATCTAATTCCACCCTGCTCGATTCTGGCATCCCTCCTCCTACTCCTTCTCCTCTCAGGTGTCCCATGTCCCTGCCTGTAATTACTCATGATCAGGTGCATGGGATCCTGAAATCTATGAACGTCAGGAAGGCCAGTGGCCCGGATGGCATTCCCCCTAGTGTTCTGAGGGAGTGTGCTTCCGAGTTAGTGCCTGTCCTCGTTCAACTCTACTCTCTATGCCTTAATACTAAAACTTTTCCTCATTGCTGGAAGCGCGCATTTGTTCAACCCATCCTGAAAAAGGGTAGCCACTCTGATCCATCTAACTATCGACCTATAGCTCTCACTTGTGTTCTGTCTAAAATTTTTGAAACTCTCCTCAACTCTCATTTCCTGGATCATTTGGAGTCTCATTCTCTTTTCTCTGATCACCAGTATGGCTTTCGTCGCTCGAGGTCAACTGGTGACATACTTTCCTATCTTACTGATCTATGGTCTTCTGCCCTTAGGGACTTCGGGGAGTCTTGTGTGGTGGCGCTTGACATATCCAAGGCTTTTGACCGGGTATGGCATGCGTCGCTGATCTCCAAGCTCCCTTCCTTTGGGTTTCCTCCTTCCCTTTTCTTACTTTTGTCTAGTTTTCTCTCAGATCGTTCCATTTCGGCACTTGTAGATGGAGCGACCTCTTCCTCCTTTTCTGTCAACTGTGGTGTTCCTCAGGGCTCTGTTTTATCTCCAACCTTATTCTTACTTTTCATTAACGATCTTCTCAACTGCACTTCTAACTCTGTTCACTCTTATGCTGATGACTCAACTCTTCATTCTTCTACGCATTTCAAATCAGCTCCCTCTTTTGCCTCTAGAGTTGTTTCTCGTCTTCAACTTTCCAATTCTATTCTTGTCGATCTGGATGGGATTTCCCGGTGGGGACATTCAACTCTTTAAAAACTCAACTTCTTCACATCTCCCTCTCAAAAACACCTCCTAACTTTCCAATCTTCTTCGATGGCTTTCCCGTCTCACCTCTAAATAACATTAACATTAACATTCTTGGTCTTAACATAAACAATAAACTGTCTTGGAAACCTCATATCACAATGATTGCTAAAGCGGCCTCTCAAAAGCTGGGAATTCTGTTCAGGTTGCGAGAGTTTTTTTCTTCTGAACAGTTACTCCAAATATATAAGGGTCTTATTCGCCCTTGTATGGAGTACTGTTCTCACATTTGGGGGGGCTCCGGCTACTCTCTTCTGGATAGGGTTGAGTCTAAAGCTAAGAGATTAATAAACTGTCCCCTACTTTCTAACTCTCTTGACCCACTATCTCTGCGAAGTGACGTTGGCGCACTATCCCTTTTCTATAGGTACTACAATGGCAGGTGCTCGAGGGAATTGGCCTCTCGCATTCCTCCACCATTGCGTCGTCCTCGTTGTACAAGGGGTGCCCTGCTTTCGCACCAGTTTTGTGTGGATATAGGAAACCCCAGGCTGGCCCGTTGTGGTGCCTCCTTCTTTCCAGCCACCTCTGTTCTGTGGAACTCTCTACCATCATCTGTTTTTCCTCCTGTATTTAATCTTCCTCTCTTCAAGGCTTCCGTCTGTGCCCACCTAAGGTATGTGCGTTAGGTCTGTGTTTGAATGTTTTTTATTTTATGTTGTGTGTGCCCCCTCCTTGAAAAGGGCTATGCCCGTGAGTGGCGATGTTCTGTAAAAAAAAAAAAAAAAAAAAAAAATAAAAATATATATATATATATATATATATATATATATATATATATATATATATATTAGGGATGGAGCGATACCAAAAATTTTACCGATACCGATACCGATACCTAAAAATTACCAGTTACCGATACCGGTATCGGTATCGGAAAATATGTTGATACTACTACCGATACCGATACTTTACTCTTATCCAAAAATTTTGCCGATACCGATACCGATACTGAAAAGGTCGATACCGATACCGATACCGATACCGATACCGATACTTCACTCCATCCTATATATATATATATATATATATATATATATATATATATATATATATATATATATATATATATATATATATATATATATATATATATATATAACACAGACTGGGGCCCTGCTCTGGCCAATCCCGGTGGCCCCAGCTAATAATGAGAGAAAACCAGGGTTTACCTGCTGGAGTTAAAATTGCACATTATACTTTTTAATGGTGGATTAAATGAAACAAAATATAAGAAAATAAAGATTTTTCTTCTTGCTTTTTAAAAATTTTCTCATTTTTTTCTGTTTCTTTTGACCTTTCCTCTTTTGCTAGCAAATGTTCATCTTTGTGTTTTGACTTTAGATGTCCCCTTAAAGATTTGGTTGAAAATTTTTTACTTGAGCCACCAGGAGGTACTCTTCTAATTTCCTGGCTGCAAATGTTACATTTAACTATTTCGAGTCTATCCTGAATCATTGTAAAGTAGTCCCATACTGCTGAAGCTTATCTTTTAGCTATAGTGACTGGATGTATAAAAAAAATAATTTTGAAATAATGTTAGCTGAATGATACAAATTTGATACATGACAATAAAATAACAATGATATGTATATGTAGTAAAAGAATGATCTCAATGTAGGCTTTATTCAAATCTTAATGAGACCTATAAAATAACATTAAACAATAATAATAACATACAATCAATAACATTAATAATTATAAGAATAATAATAATAAAAATATGTCAACCAATAATAACAATATCAATAATATCAGTAGTTTACAATATTTACATATCTTAAATGTTTTATAAAGGAGAGAACTTATTTCACAATTAAACCTCTATAATTATGCATACTAATTATAACTCAGTTTTAAAATGTTTGTTTATTATAGACTTGTATTACATAATATATATTAGTATAAATACAGGTTATATATATTGATAATTTTATAACTTACATTTTTTCAAACTTTATCTTAGGGTCTTACCTAAGTAAACCTGTTGAATAACTTGTGAATCAGAAATTTTTTAAAATTTTTTTGTAGTTTTTTCAAACTTATATAAAATCAGTAATTTTCTTAAATTTTTTCTGAAAAAATGCATATAATAATTAATTTAAATGAATGTTGACTATTCTACTCCTTCCTTATAATTAAATCTAATATTCTTAACCTAAAATTTCAGTGCTTTTGACCTTTTTACAAATTTTATGCAACCCTGGCCCTGGCAAAATTCCAGTCCCTGTTGGTCCATATATATAATATATATATATATATATATATATATATATATATATATATATATATATATATATATATATATATATATATATATATATATATATATATATATATATATATATATATATTTAAAGATGTACTGATAGTATCGGTATCGGCAGTATCAGCAATTTTTTTAGGTATCGGTATCGGTATTGGTTAATATGGCCTATACTTGGCCGATACTCTGATACTTTGAATTCGACTACTAAGGGATGTCTTTATCTTAAAGGAGTATATTATGTCATGTTTGAATAATATCGTTTTTTATATTTTGTCTTTTCTGCTGATTAATTGAGGTCTCTTCTTTCATTATTTTTATTCTTTATATCGTAGCTAGTTAAAGAATCTTCTTATAAATTGTAATCATGTTAAAACATAAAAGCGAGTAGCTAAACTTTGTTAATACTTACTGGAAAATGGAAATGGAATTATATTTGCATTTATTATTCCTAAAAGATAATATTTTAATTTACAAAATATTCTTGGGCTCAACCAAATATGAAATACATGATTAAGTATTGGTTGTACAGTGAATGCAATCCTCAGTTGCCAAGCAGTACACAAATTTCCTATCATATTACTGTTTATTTCTTATAATCATTAAAGTATCGGTATTGGTATCGGCATCTAAAAAAATAAGAGTATCGGTATCGGCCTCTTTACTGGTATCGGTACATCTCTAATATATATATATATATATATATATATATATATATATATATATATATATATATATATATATATATATATATATATATATATATATACTTTAAACCACTTAAAAATATTTTAAAAACTACTGAACGTACGTAAAAAAGGATAACATTTTTGGAATCCTTGTTGAATTTTAGGTAAGAAAAGTGTAAAATATTTGAAAAATAAATAAATAAATAAAAAATGTTTGTGTACGATAAGTGATAATCTAACAAACTTAATTCGGCTTATTTAACCTGAACAACCGAAGATTAATGATTATATGCATTTTCACAGAAAAAATTTCAGAAAATTAGATTTTGTATAATAAAATTTTAAAAAAGTACAAAAATAAAATTTTTTTTTTTTTCTGATTCACAATAGTGATTCAACAGGTTTACCTAGGTAAGACTCTATGGTAAACTTTGAAAAAAATGTAAGATATAAAGTTATCAATTTAACATTGGAACATAGGAAAATAGAGACAGTTAGAAGCCACAAGGGCCTATCGAGACTGTCCCAGTCCAAATAAATAATAACAATAACAATACTAATACATGCACGAAAGACTAGGTCTATCCTATCCTAGTTATCAGTTCATTCATGCATAGTCATGCATAGATAAAAGTAAAACTAAACCCCATTACACATGCAATACTCAATGAACCATCACCCACTATAAAAAACTGCCATTAGGCTTAGTCATAGGTTGATCTGTTGATCCAAAAATTCATATATACCCGCCAATTTGGCTTAGTCAGATTATTCTATATAATCCCAAACCATCCATATATCCATCTAGCCCCTTTTTAAATTTGACAAGAGAATCACAGTCAACAATCTCTTGTGGCAAGTCATTCCAAAAATTAACAACTCTATTACTGAAAGAGTATTTTCTTAGATCGAGATGGCATGGCTTCTTTTTAATTTTCTTATTATGTCCTCTAGTTACTCTTCCATGGTCCACTATGAAGTATTTTTCAATCTCTGTATTACTGTCAGATGCAAAAATATTTTGTAAACTTGTATCATATCCCCTCTGAGAAATCTCCTTTCAACTGAGAACATTCCTAACTCCTTCAACCTC